>PVIR01003802.1:0-57264 GCA_004026965.1 Petromus typicus | reverse complement strand
TGCCTCTGCCTCCTGAGTGCTGGGATTACAGGCGTGAGCCATCACGCCCGGCACTGTGGTATGTGCTACTGTTGCTGCTGGGGTGAGTCTCCACACCCAGTACTGTTATGTGGTTACCTGGGATCAAATCCGGGTCCCTGCACTTGCAAGACAGGCGCGGGAACCACTGAGCTAAATCCCCGGCCCTAAAATACGTTTTCTTAAATAAACTTTCTTCTAAACAAAAACCTTCGGATAAATATTTATATAACATCACAGTTTGAAAGAATTTAAGAAACCATGCATCTGCCTACTTTGTCAGTATTGAAAGAAATTCTTCATCTAGAGATTTTGAACTTAGAAATTCTTAAAAAATTAGATTCATGTATTTGAGATTATTTGAACAAAATTAATTCTACTTAGTCTTCTTAATTAAAAAACGAAAGACAAAATTGGATATAGTTACACATACCTATGATGCTAAGATCATAAGTTCCAGTCCTGCCTAGGCAAGTTAGTGTCTTGGTCATACCGTATCATACAAAACAATGTAACTAGTGTAAAGGCCTCAGTAAATAATGAAATTAAATATGACCAATTACTGATTGTGGCACATGATTTGAAGTCTCTATAATTTTCTTTCTCATATGTAAATGCTATAGAATGCATCTTTTGTCCATTTTATGTTAATTTTGTACTTTAAAATATAACAGGATTATTCTGCAGTAGAAAACTAGGATTTCATAAGTGCTGCTTATCTGGTAAATGTCTAGATAATATATAGTTCTCAAAATAATTTTCTGTGTTTTCTATGAAATGATGTTGTTTTATTTAGTTATAATTAAAATGTGCTATTTAAAGCTGTGTTAAATTAAGACTTACAGAAAAGTACAAACTCTATTCAAGCTAGTGGAATTGAGTTTTGTTCTTCAAAATAGAAACAAATTGGTAGTTTTAATTGATTTTATTAGTACATTTTTAAATTCGTTATGACCAGAATCACCATTAAGAATTTGTACCAGTCCATGACACATCTTAATTCTCATTTAACTGGTATTCATGACATGAAATTAAAAACACTGAGTAGCTTTACTTTGATAATTATTTTGATTTTGCTTCTCCATGAGAAATTCACTGTTTATCTAAAAATAACGTAATAGGAAACTTTACAAATGTTTTGCAATTATAAAATATTTTTAAGATTCTCAGAGGTGACAGGAACTTCAGAGGTGTCAGAAATAATTAAATCTGGTTGAAAATTCCTTATTTCTTAATACACTGAACCTTGCAGAGAAATAAGTACTAATGTCATACAAGATGTCCAGTTTATAGAAAATTTATTCAAGTCCCTAGTCTTTGCTCATTCACAGTGAATACACTAATTGCAAGTTTTGATGTTATAATGTGCTGAAGATCAAAAAATAGTATCACCCATTTTGTTGTGATGCTATTGGTTATTGTAATAAAAATGTAAAGTCATTAATCTCCATACCTTAAAATTTTTCTTGAGTCACCATTTCTCTGCTGTGAGTTACAAATCAACTAAGTTGCTTTACCAAAAGACAATCAGAGTCTCATGGAAATATACTAAACATTATGAACCTATCATGCTCCCCACATTGGGTATTGGAAAGTGCAGAGCTGATGCTGTGGGTTGGCTATGGCTTACATGTATTTCCCAAAGACTCATTTACTAAAGTCATACTGAATGTAGCAGAGTTGAGGTGGTAAGATCTTTCAGAAGTGAAGTCTGCCCATATTTGACCAGTCACAGAGATATCACTTTTGTAAAGGAATAAGGAAGGTCTTGTGGAATGGATTAGTTTTCAAGAGTTGAGAGTTACTAAAACAAAACAAAACAAAAACAAACATAATGGCCAGAAAAGGGTTCCTTACTTCCTGTTTAGCCATGTGATCTGTTTCATACATACAATATTTATTATGATAATACTTTCCAGGAGGTCCTTACCTCTTTTTAAGTTCCTGTCCTGGAGCATTCTTTATATTAAAACACAGTAGAATAAGAGCCAACATCTGATAAACAAATCACATTACATTAGTATAGTAAGTCAGGATTTCTATTTAATAAATTTAATTTACTGGTACATTTTAGGAATACATTATGATTATATTTCTCATTGAGAATTTGTACATATACATGATATATCTTGATTCTCATTTTCCCCATTCCGCTGCCTTCTCTAATATATCTCTCTCCATATACATAAGCTTTCTATTTTTTTTTCTTTTTACCATCAATTTTTTTATTTCCCTTTGCTCTCACACATTCCTACATCTAGTTCCTCATTCCCATTGTGTATTGTCTTCATATTTCACATTATCTATCATACATTCTGGACCTCATTTGTATCCTCAGGTTTTCAGTCTATAGATACAATTGATATTTACATAGGTTCTATTTATTTATCTTATGAGTATGGCTTCAGGAACATCCATTTAGCTCTAAACATCTATCAGATGGAGTTCATGAAAGCAAGACATAAATCAAAACTAATTATGTAAGCATGAATAAAAGCAGATATCTCATAGTGGCTAGTTTTATAAATATTGCCTTATTTTAGGTTTTTGTATGAGTATGAATATATGAAAAAATCCTTTATTTTTACTTCTTTAGCTATATTAAATTCATTTTTGTAAATTCAGGTCGTATCAGTTAAAGTCTAACAGTATTTTCATTGTAACGACATTTTTCTTTTCTTTTTTTCTTTTTTTGTACCTGAGATGGAAGACAGGCATGGTGACACCAAGCTATACCCCCAGCCCTAACAATATTTTCATTGTAGCAAAACACATAAAATTTAAATTTTCTACTTTAATCATTGCCACTTCAGTCCCCAAGTCACATTTGTTTTCACTGGAAGTTAGGTTGCTTGAGATACCACATGTATGTGAAATAATATGGCATTTTCCTTTTTGTCACTAGCCTATTTATTTAGAACAATGTCTTTGAAATGTACTCAAGTATCATGCTTTAAAATTATTTTCCTTGCTAAGTGTATTTTATGTGTTTTTTTTTGTCAGTACATTTCTTTTCTGTTGGTGCATAATACACTGATCCCATACTATATCCCTGGTGAATACTACTATTATGAACACGAGTACAACATTAGATAAGTGTATGATGTCACTCTTCACTGTGTCACTGTACCTTTTTTCCCCAGAATCATTTGTTGAAAATACAGGTTTTATAAAGTCTTAATAAAGTTAAGTCTTCCATTCCATAGATACAGTTGTCTTTATTTAAAATAAAATGCTATTAACATATAATCTGAGCCATAGTAATTGAGAAGCAAATATTTTAAATTTTCTCACTTTTATGTTAATGTAGCTCATTGTAGATGCATAAAATCTGTCATTATTTTCACAGATATATCAAGACAATTGCTGTAGCAAACATTATATTTGTATACATTTAACCTGGTATGAATAGTACTAAAAAGAAAATGTGTGTATATTTGTGCAATCTTTATTGAGGATTGAAATCAAGGCCCTTGCATTAAGCCACATCCCCAGCAAGATTTTATTTTGAGACAAGGTCTTATTAAGTCTCCACACTGCCCAGGTTACTTTTGAATGTGTAATCCTTCTGCCTCAGTTTCCCAGAGGAAAACTGTCCTAGAGGGTTTGGATTAAAGTCTGCACTCCCACGCCTTGGTACAATTGCATTTTTATAATGAGTCAATAACTGAGATTCTCTTATAGCATTAGAAAATGGTTTTTAATTTCATTTCAAAAGTTATCATAACTGTCATTTACTGAGAGATAATTTGAAAATCTGGAAAAATTTAAGAACAAATTTGTTCAATTTTATGCTATTTTAATTTGTAATGTAAAGAATATTTGTGTTAATTTCTAAGACTTGGGTGACTAAAGTAAGTAACCAAAGCCTTTAGAATTCTGAAAGTTTTTTATAATAATTTCCAAATAGAAGTTGACTCTAAGGCATATATAAGGTGCTTGATATTGTAAGATTGAGAGCTTCAGACTGAATAAAACATCTAGATGGTCTCAGGCTCCACAGAGTACACCATGGAATAATCAAAATAAACTGAGACTATCCTTCTATGATGCAGTCTTTGCAGGAAATTATCTATGTGTTCTGGGAAAAAGAAGAAACTAAGAAAAGACACACAAAGCTTGTAACTAATTAAAACAGATTTTGGAAGATCCTTCAATCCCAAAATATATTGGATTTGTTGTTGAGAAATTTACAACCTTATATGAATAGTTTATTGTGTAGATTTTTTAAAATTAAAATCTTTATTGTTATATTACATATACATATCATGATTGCACTCTATAATGAAAATCTGTACCAGTATATGACACAATTTAATTCTCACTTTGTCCCATAGCCTTACCCACCCTACCACCCCACCATATACATAAACTTTGTTTCCTTTCTTTTTTGCTATAATCTCATTCTTTTCCCCTTCACCCTATTTCACTTTGAGTATTTCCTATTTCACAATATATATCATACAATTATAGATTTATTTTATTTATTAGATTATTTATTTATTAGATTTTATTTATGTAGATTATTTATTTATTAGATTTATTTATTTATTTTCTCATACAAGAGAACAGAAGTGATATTTACATATTTGTGACTTATTTATTTCACTTATAAGGATATCTTCAAGGTATGTTATTTTAAGTATAAATGATTCAAACTTATCATTTTTTATGGCAGAGTAATACTCCATTCTGTAGAAGAACCACAGCTTTTTTTATCCAGTCTCCAGTTGATGGACACTTGGTTGTTTCCAAGATGTAGCAATCACAAACTGAGCTGCTATAAACATAGGTGCAAAATTGTCACTGTGATATGAGTCTTTTAATTCTTTTGTGTATATACCTAGCAGAGTAATGGCTGGGTCAAATGGGACTTTCTTTTTTTTATTATTATTATTATCTTTATTGGTACATTACATATACACATCATGATTGCACTCCATAATGGGGATTTGTACCAGTATAAGACACAACTTAATTCTCATTTTTTCCCATAACCCTACCCACCCTACAACCCTCCCATATACATAAAGTTTGTTTCCTTACATTTTTGTTACAACCTCAACATTTTCCCCCTTCAGCCTATTTACATTGAGCATTTTCTATTTCACAATATATAACATACAATGCTAGGACTCATTTACATCTTTATTTTCTCATACCAGAGAAAAGATGCAATATGTAACTATCTGTGCCCTATTTATTTCACTTATGAGGTCAAATGGGACTTTCAATCCTAGCTTTTTGAGGAATCTCCAAACTGATCTCCACAGGGGTTGTACGAGTCTACAGTCCCACCAACAGTGGAGAAGGGTTCTTTTGTCTCTGCAGCCTCGCCAACGTTTGTTGCTGGCTAATTCTGAAATGGCAGCCATTCTTTGTGGAGTGAGATAAAATCTCAGTGTTGTTTTCATCTGCATCTCTCGAATGACTAATGATGTTGAGCATTTCTTTATATGCTTCTTAGCTGCTCCTATTTCTTCCTCTGAAAAGTATCTGTTCATTGACAGAGGTAAACTTATTCTCTGTCAAGTAAAGCGAATATTGACATCATACATTTTAGAATCATATGATTGTGAAACTCACTCTAATAATTGGCAATATTGTATATAAAAGCAGTTGTTGACATGATTTAAATTTCAAATTTTTCAATTTTGTAAGATGAATAGATAAAATTGCTCATATTCTTGGAGTACTATATGATATTTCAAAAAATATATTTTTATTGTTTTCCAAAATAAAGTTAAAATGAGTGTAGTATAATTGTTAAAATACTGTTTAGGTAATTGTATGTTACATATTGTGAAATAGAAAATGCTCAATGTAAAATAGGGTAAAAGAGGAAAATGTTGAGATTGTAACAAAAAAGTAAGGAAACAAATTTTATGTATATGGGGGGGGTGGTAAGGTGGGTAGGGCTATGGGAAAAAATGGGAATTAAGTTGTGTCTTATACTGGTACAAATCCCCATTATGGAGTGCAATCATGATGTGTATATTTAATGTACCAATAAAGATTAAAAAATACTGTCTAGGTAAACTTAAATTGTATTGCATTTAGTTTATAAATAATACTCTAAAAACTTCATCAATATATGTTAAATTTTTAAAATTCTGTACCACACAATTATATATATCTTTCTATACAAAACTAAGTATCTTGTACCCAATAATGGAATATTCACAATTCAATTATCTTTTTGGTGGATTAGCTACAATGTATTATTTTTTAAATGAGCTCTACAAAAAAAAACATATTCTTAATTTTCTTACTATAAGTTATAGCCATCTAAATTAATTAATTGAGTGGTAATTTTAATCTTAGATATGTTTTCATAATTTTTCCAATTTAGAGAGCCAAGTTACAATATACACTGATTATAGCATAAATCATATGTTCTGCTTGATTTCCTTTAGCAATCTCAAAAGCTAAAGCTTTGATGAACTCTGTATGGCCTTAGAAAGGTTGTTTTCTTTTCTTTGAGTTTGTAAATAATGGATTAGTAATGCATAATGTATTCCTAAAAGCTGGTTCTGCCTTGTTTAACATTGTGTGTCAGTCTCAATGATGCTGTAGTAGGTGTCAGTGTGAAAGAGGCACTGCAGAATATACAGCTGGTCAAGTTGACTGTGAATCTGCCTCAATTGTATAACTGCTTCACTTTTCATGCAATATTCTTTTACAGAAAAAAAAGAGATAATGAAGAATGTATTTAATACTTTTCAATGACATATTTATACTTTTACTAGATCCTTATATATAAATTGTTTTTAAGAGCTTAATTTACATTATAAATAAAACTATCAAGAAATAATCAAGCCAGAATTAGGTTTTGATGTTTATCTCTGCTTATACAAATTCTTCACCCGAAAACTATATGAATTATCTCATTACAATGATACTAAAACATTTCTCAGGGAAGAAATCCTTGTAGCATCTCATTGTTAGCTGGGACTAATAAATAAATTAAAATGTATCATATGCCTACCAGATTCCAAAACTCAGACTGATATAATAATGTGAATAGATGTACAGCATTTGCTGACATTAAGAAATCATAGTCCAATTACCTCCAAAGCTATTGAGCTCACAAAACATAATTACAATTCTAGACTGTTTCTTTCTGGTCACCAGAGGGAAACAAAAGGCACTTTATAAATCATCATCTATTCAATGGTAGAGTAAAACAGTGACTTTTACAGAGTTACAGACTCCTTAAAAGAGTCAAGGAGTTTGATCAATAAGAAATGTTCAATTTTATTTTTTATATCTCTATTGACATTGCTAGATGCCTGTAAATTTTGTTGTATTAATCTGCCAGATATAATAATGTTACCATTAATCTTTTATTTTCTTTTTTTGTCTATAAACTTAAGTTCCTTTGTAAATCAGCTTGATCATTTTTAAATGACACTTTTGTATTAAAGATGCCCTATTATTTTATAATGAAATTCATTGTGTAAAATAAAAAGTTTTGGACACAAAAACGTTTTGAGGCTGATTTCATTAAGCATGATGCTGTAGGTATTATAACTATTCACTGTATACACTAGGATAACTAAAAATTTAGATCTAATTTTATTCATTTAAGTTGAGACTGTTCATAACACATACATCAGGAATATAGGTAGGACATTCAAGTATGCAAGTGCAACTTTTCCCTAGATACCCATGCTTACTAATTTTCCTATATTTCCATAAAGCACATTAAGTATGGGTGGGTAAATTAGGGTTTTTAAATGATTTAATAGCTCACTTAACAAAAAAGCTAGCAAAAATTAAAATGATAGCAATACAAATACTTTTAATAGCTACTAGTATTATAAATGCACCTGTTTTACTTGAACATTAAATTTATTACTTAGTATCCCAAGCATGGCCTACGGTAAATAGTCTCACTTTCACACAAGAATAGGTAAGAAACAGTGTGATTTCCTTTCTGGGTTGTTGGCAGAAAAGTGATAACTCAAGAGAATTGATTAATCAAACCACACACATTCTAAGAAAAGGATGTGTGTCGTAGGCATCTCCTGAAAGCTAACCTCGGAGCTCTTGAAATATTTTTTCCTGGTAATATTTCCCTAAAATATTGGACAATATTCTACCCATCCATCAGATAACAGATTCTTGAACAGACTCTTGTTCTAAGGATGCCACTGACCTCTGCTAGCTATGGTCAGCAATGAGGACATGAAGCTCTGACAAGCTTTTCTGGCTCGAGGTGTTCAACATACGTAGTCATTCATTATCCCTGGGAGTATTTAGCTTTACATTAAGCAAGTTCCCTGGGAGAGTGAACGTGGAAGCTTGATTTTAATTTATCTGGATTTCACCTCAAGCACATTTTCTTTTATGCATATATTCACTATAATAAACCATTTCCGTAGTATAACATGTTTTTTGACTACTAGTCCTTCCTGAAAAATTTAGCCTAAGGGTGGTTTCATAGGGGCACAAAACATTTGCATAAACAAAATATGGAAGTCAGAGTTTTATCAGACTCTACGTTGTATGCTCTTAAAAATATTTTATTCATATACCACACTATGTTGAAAAATTTGTGAACCAAGGCATTATCTATAGGGAGGTTGGACGTGGCAAAGTGAGGTGGAGTCGTGGGGAAGATTTGCAATATCTTGGGAAAGCACTAGCTTTTTGAAACTAGTAGAGCTTCAAAAGTAGAGCTGCTTCTTTTGAAGCAGTAGAGGGAACTGCCAGGTAGAAGATCCCAGGAAACACCAGGACCTTGTTATGTAGAACTTCTCAGAGGTTCCCATGAGATGGGGACAGTGTGCAAGGATGCAGATGACACAAAAAGCACACTATTATTATTCTTTTTTTTTTTTTTGGCTTTTGTTATTTCTTTTGTTCTTCTTTACCCCTTCAACTTTCACTTTGTTCTCACTTCTTTCTTACTTTTTTGAGAAGACATCGCAGTTTGTAGTTCAGGCTGGCCTTGTACTCACTATGCAGCCCAGGGCAGCCTTGAACTCATACCAGTCCTCCTGCCTCTGCCTCAGAAGTGCTGGGCTTACAGGCATGAGACACCATGCCCAGCATCACATCATGGTGTGTGGTTACCAGGGATGGAAGTCAAGACTATGTGCTTCCCAGGAAGACACTGGAACCACTGAGCTAAACACCCGGCCCTGGGTTCACTTTTGAAATAAATTTTTGTACATTTTATAGCTTGTTTCATACAATTCTCTGTTCGACACTAGAGGGACTTGAACTTTTGTTGGGAAAAATTACTTGTGACAACGTATAGTTCTTTAAATTACTGAAATTACAAGCTAAACCTCTAACTTGAAGTAGATAAAGGATTATAAGAAGAACATGTGATTTTTTTTTCTTTGCTTACAGAAAGAAAAACTGTGTACTGTCCTTTTGAAAGGTCAGGAAATCTTTGGAGGAGGAAATCACAGTCAGAGCAACATGGCTTGGCCCCAGGTAATTATATCTACATAAACCAGGAAGGACACAAGGAGGTATCAGGGACAATGGGCAGCAGGGGGACCCTGTCTCTGAAGATTCCCAAAGCACAGACATTGATGGAGTAGACATTACAAAGCAGGAACCAGAACTATTATTTCCGGCATCAGGGCAGCATCAGAGAGCAGGAGCCAGAGTTGCATGTGCAGACCTGAATCTCTGTAGCAGTTTTTCTCAGACATGCTTAGACAAAACAGCCACTTCACCTCACATGTCTGAATGGTACATGTGTGTGTCTGTTCGTACTGATTTATTATTATTATTATTATTATTATTATTATTATTATTATTATCGCAAACTTCATCGTGCACCTCTGCTAAATGGCAGAGCTTTGTCCTAAAGGGACTTATGATAGTCACCATGCCTTTTAGCACATCTCATAGAAGTCTCCTATGGAAGGCCTGCTCCAGTTCATGCAAACCAGGACCATTTTACCTGGCTTCAGGAAGGTGTAGGCTCAGGAGAAAAACACTTGTTTATTTAAAAATTCCCAAGGCTTCTGACTGGAACCAGTGCTGGCAACACTGCCCTCTTTGGCCCAAGAGTCTCCTGCTGGAGGCTCTTAATGCTGGGCTTTTGTCCTTCTCCATTTAAATGGAGATAAGTTATTGGCTTATGTCCCCAATGCCCAAACAAAACAAAAATTAACACTTACAAACCTAACTGTCTATGAATATATAAAACAGACCCATCAGTGTAAATGAAAAAAAGATGTTTTTCCCATATGGTTTCACTCTGATTATCTAGGATTCTGAATTATCATAAATTCAGTAATAAGGCTTAGAGGAAGTTGAAGTTGGACCAGAATGAGGTGGTTAAAAGAACTTTGCTTGGGAAAGTTCTGTCACTACATCATGAGAGTTTGGATTCGTCAAGCTATGGCTCATCCCCTCTAAGTAAACAAGAGACTTCATTAGGCTCCAGTGCTCCAGAGGGAAACAGCATTCCTTGGGTCCCTAAACAACCTACTGAAACAAGGCTTAGTCCCACCAATTGCACAGACAGTTTTAAGAAAGCAAGTCCAACTTGAAGTGGTTCTTCTTGCTACTATGGTACACAATTAATCATGCTTCTAAGAGATGTCCCAGAGGTAGAAGAAGACACTCAACTGTGAGTTCCTTTTCCAGATTCAGCTGTCCAACAGTGTGAAGAATGATTAGGCCAATAATTAGAAGACCCTAGTATGTGTGCAGCCGTATCCCCAACTTTGACCCTTGCTTTGACTTTTAATGATTAGATGCTCGCTTCAACTAGGCCACTTGTATGCCAGGTGAAGGATAGAGAATCTTGAAAGAGGCTGAAAACTATGCAAGCCATATCCTTTTAAGAAAAGGAGGACATCCTGAAAAGTTTAACTCCCCTTCAATAAAATCAAACTGGGACAATAATGCTAGTAAGAGACTAAAAATTTATCTCTTATACTAGCCACTCTTACCAGGGAAATGAAGAGGTGTGATGAGTTTGATAAATAATCAGGAGTATGAGGGATGGTCCAAAATCTCTGCTTCATTAATGAGGCAAATATTCCAGTCTATGTCCTAGAGGCAGATCCGTATACAATTATCTCCCAAATTTCAGAAAACACTAATTGGTTTTCAATGTAGATTTAACAGATTCACTTTTTCCAATCCCTCTACATCCAAATTTGTAATTTCTGTTCACATTTACATGGGGTTTTATTCTAGTTTATGACCCTAGAAATTTGGCACAGAGTACAAAAATTTCAAATGGGCTCATACACAGTAATGGCACAGTCGCTGGAAATGACCTTTTTTGACCTCCACATTTTGAACTCAGATGAGGAACGCAAGAAAAAGGCTACGACTTTTTTTCTAGGATCATTTATTAACCTATTTTAGATGCTACAGTAAAAGTTAGTTTTCATGTTCTAATTATATATGGCTTTCCATTTTAGCTGATTTTTTTATCTTTTCAGTTAAAATGTCTTCCAAATGATCCTAAGCCCTTCTCCAGTAGAGCTTTTGGAAACTTAGATTTGTTAAAACATAAAAGTCTGATTTTGAGGCCAGGGATTCAGCTCAGTAGTTCCAGCACCTGCCTTGCAAGAAGAGAGTCCCTAGTTTGATCCTCAGTAACCACATACAACAATGCCAGGCATGGTGAATCATAACTGTAATCCCAGCACATGGCAGGCAGAGGCAGAAGGATTGCTGAATTCAAGGCTGAATTCAGGACCAGCATAAACTACAAAGCAAGATACTGTCTCAAAAAACAAAACAAAACAAAACCAAGCAAAAAAAAAAAAAAAAAAAAAAAAAAAAAAAAAAAAAAAAAAAAAAAAAAAAAAAAAAAAAAAAAAAAAAAAAAAAAAAAAAAAACCTTTTTTTTCTGAAATTAACATGAAATTAACTATTATTACTGAATAATAGTTCTTTAAGAAAGAACTACTGATTAGATTCATCATCAATATTATCGGCATAGTAATCCTTCTACTCTATACATAAAAGTGTTCTATGCCCCAGTTCACCGAACCGGTGAATATGTTATTATGTTATTACAGGGAAATAAAGAGATACGTTATCAGATAGAATTAAGGTTAGTCAATTAATGTTAACATAAAGAGAGTATCCTAGATTGTCTTTAGGTTTAGTACAATCATGGGATCCTTATATGTGGAAAAGCATATGGGAGACAAGATAATACGGGTGTTATTGAAAAACACTACTCACAGTTCTTGGTTTTGAAGACAGAAGGAATGAGTTTCAAACTACATATGGACAGGACAACAAATTTATTTCATCCCAAACATTCCACAAAAAAATTAAACCATTATTGACATTTTTGTTTTAGCTGTTGAGACATATTTTAGATTTCTAAAATAGAGAAGTAGTGAAATATCCCACAGGTAACAATTAAATCTAAATATTCAAGTGAGTGGTTCAGCTCTGATATCTCTCTTCTGATGTTTTTATTTAATTGGTCAATCACTTCATGGAAGTTGGGCATTAAGGTCCCCGCTACAATTGTGTTAGGATATATTTTTTATCTTTTCTCCAAAAGAGTGTTTTATGAAGCTAGTTGTTCCAGCATTTAGTAAATATTTATGTGTTTTCTTTTCTTGTTTGATAGTTTCTTAAGTAGTATATAATGGAATTCTTTGATTCTTCTAATTAATTTTAGCTTTATATTTACATTGGCTGTTAAAATTTCTACCTCTGCTTATTTTTTTTTTGGTTCAGGCAGGAAGTTCTGTTTTCCATCTTTTGATTTTTAGTCTATGTACACTTTTCAGACTAGATATTTTTAGGGGATGAAAAAGAATGTGGGAGCATTTTTCACCCAGCCTGTCAATCTGCATCTCTTTATTGGAGAGTTAAGTCTATTAACATTCAGAGATATTACCAAGGGGTGTTGGTTATTTTCTGTCATCATGCTTTCTCTCCCTTGGTGACTTCTTTGTTAGTTTATTTTTTCTTGTCTCCCTCTTCTTACTATTGCTTATTCACTGACCTTACTTGATCTTTTTGCTCAATATGTTTATTTAGCTTTATGGCTTTGGTCATTTCTGTCTAGGATGTTCTTGAGTAATTTTTGTAGTGTTGGATTACTACTCATATATCTCTTGAGCTGTTCTTTTTAATGAGATTTACTTATTTCTTCATTTACTTTGAAGGAAAGTTTTGCTTGTATGTTAGTCAAAGTCAAAAACTGCTTATGTTTAGGTCTTAAAATACTTCAGTCTAAGCTTTCAGCCCTTTAAAGTCTGTTTTATGAAATATCACTTGGTAAGCAAATTGATTTTTAAAAACTATTCCAATTTTTCTACATTTTTAAGCATAATTAAACCTAACAGAAACAAGCACTAGCTGTTGTACTTTAGGGTTGTAAAGATGGACAAATTACAATGTGCAGTATCCAGTGTTCTACTAAGCAATATCCAATTCAGCAATAATTAGCAATGATTTGTTTCTAATGCACTTTCTTACTCTCTACATGATAGGTCCACTAGTTACATAACATTAGTTGACAATGTTCAGCCCTGTGCTACTCATTCTTACTTTTTTAGGTTTTCAAAATTTTCTATTTTCACATAGAAATATGTCTCCTCTTTTTTTTGAGTACATAGCTTCCTATGATGATAATTATTTATTTTTCTATAAATCCATGTGAGAATTATGTTCCTTTTGCCCACTAAACTGGTAAGTGTCTATAATTTGTGAGTAAGAAATTGAATATATTATAGCTTGTAAGGAAAAGTATATTTTATATTATTGCAGCCAGATATAGAATATCTGACACCATTACCAGCAAAAATTAGTGTAAACATTAGTACTGACCAAGTTCAGTGTAAAATGTGTTCCTAAGTGACAAATTGATAAATCTCCCCAAAATCCTAGAAATATAGCTGTCTGAGTTTGAACCCATTTTCCTGGAGTCTGAAACTGATTCCACTGGGGCTCAGTGAAAATGAAATGAACCAGAAAATACTGTAGGACCTACTGATGACAAAATATGGAAATCAAAAAAGGAAGAAGGGGAGGAAATAAAAGAGGAAAGAGATTGTCTGTGCAAGAGTCCATCAATTAATTCTTTAGGTCTTATCAAAGATTTAGTGACAATTTTCAACTATTTGAAACCCTCAGAAAGAAAAGTAGGGTAAATATAAAGTTGAAATGAATGAGCTGATTTTTTGCAAAGATCAGGAGGAAAAAATATCCTGCCTTTTTCTTGTATGAGCCATGGAAAAATAACTAAGACCTACTGCATGCAATCATTCCAATTCAAAAAGAAACTTATGCTTCTGTAATATAGTATTAACTATAACTCTTTCAAAGTTTACTATTGTCAACACAATGTTAAGGATTTACCATGAACTGTTTTTTTTTTTTTCCATTTGAAATAAATTCATGATATAAGGGCCAATGTTTTATCTACAAACACACTAAAACATAAAATAGACAAATTATCCAAAATTGTACCACTTTTTATAGCATATGTAGAAATATTTTCAAGATTGGGTCTTTTATAAAAATTTATTCCCTTTCTTTTTCTATTCTTTTCAACTTATCTGCCTAAATGGTTATTTTGGTTGTTTGAACTTATTTTAATAGAAAATTTGAATTGTTTAAAAATAATGTTGATAGGTTCATAATAAAATCAGAAGGAAAAATATTACTTTAATTCTGTCAAAAAAAGTGGACATACTGTTGTATTTATTTTTCTCATTGCTAAGACGAACTACCTGACATTCCAAGTTGAAAGAAGAGGGCCAAGGATTTAGTTCTGGGGCATCATGCCTGACTCAAAAGAGAAAAGTCCTGATTTCTAACCTCAATTCCTGCGGTGAGGTGGTGAGGTGAGAGAAGCAAAATTAAAGGAGGAAAGCTTTATTTACCGTGTGGTTCATACAGGTTTCAGTCCTTAGTTGGCTGGTGCCAAGGCAGAGTGGCACATGGTAGAATGGCATCTCAGAGGAGGAGAGTAGTTCATGGTTTCCAGAAGGTAGCAAAAGCAACGAGAGACACTTACGGGTGTGTTTTTCCTCCCATTATCTTATCCACACTACTGGGATTAGGGCTATGCCAACCAGTCAGTGTTCTGGTTTAGTAATAACATCCTCTTAATCCCAGCATCACATACTCTAGATTCAGCCACATCTGGAAAAGACATTTATGACAGAGGACTTTGGGGGATGTGTTGACTGAAACCATAATACCCATCTTTTCTGAAAGACAGGCATAATTTTAAAAAAATAAAAGAAAAAATATGAGTTCTTATGCATTCCTTTGGCAGTGAATATAGATTTTGGTGTGTTTAAACTTAGATTAAGTTTTGTGCCTTAAAACAATTATATTTGAATTATAGTAGAAGTTAGGGTACTGGCCAGTATGTGACAAACATTTTTTTTTTATTATAAGCCATTCTTTTCAGTCAGGTAATTACATGAATTATGTAAAATAAGCACTGAGAATTCTGAAAGTTTGGCCATGTCATATGACATTAAAAAAAATAGTGCTACTTGAATGCTGATAAAAACAAAAAATATATTTGCATGTGTTCATCTTATCAGAGGTTCATGGAGTCACATATTAGCTGATAACTTATGTTCACCATCAAATTAACTACAGTAATGAGTCTTTTCTACTACCCGAATCAGATAGGCACCCAAGCTACCACCATCGTGCTTTCCTCCTTGATATTTCCTATAATTTAATCTGTTCTCAAGCATATTTTCTTAATAAACAATCCTCTATTTCTCAAAGCATAGTATGTATTTCATTACTGTATAACCTTTTGTTTGATTACTATTGATGTTGGTTTGGATTAGATGTCTTTTATCGGTAATAGGATCAGGCAGGACAACTTTTATTTCTGCTCAGCTTTAAATACCCTTGTCTTTTCCAGTTTGGTTAACTGTCCAACATCTTACAAGTACTAAACAAACTCTAATCACCTGGAATGTTACAGTCAGAATCAGTTAGACCTTTTTGAATTCAGATCTAATTGCTACAATGTGCTACAATAGTTTAATGCAGTCATAAGCCACATTAGGAAATGAAGAGCCTAAGCAAGAATGAATGAAATCTTACAATATATGCATAGGATTACTTTTTAATTTAAATAATGCAACTTTAAATAGCAATGTACTAGCAATATACTTTAAATAGCAAAATACAGAAGAATTAATAACATTATGTTTGTGAAAAAAAATAAATTTCTTTGAAATACTTGGGAATGAATCCAGGGATATTCCACCCCTAAACTTCATCCCTGTCAATTTTAATTTTTCTTTTGAGAGAGGATCTCACTCAGTTGCTCAGAAGGGCCTCCAACTTTTAGTCTCCTGAGTCAGCTCTTGAGTAACTGGGATTGCAGACATGAGCCACCAAGCCCACTGGAAAAAGCAATTGACCATAAACAAGTTTTACCTCATTTGCTTAGAGAAAAATAAAGTGACAAAATAACTAATGATAATTTATACTGAATGGAGTATTTTTCTTCTCCCTTGCTATTTTTACATTCCTCATTATTATTTCTTGTAAGACCTAGTTTTACTATAGCACATTTATGTATCTCTGTACCTATTTCTTGCTCCTTTTCTGTAAAAGTTTACTTGTTTGTTAAATGTTCTTTCAGGAAAACTCAGGTGGTTTCATTAAATGAGAAAAGCAAGTACTGTAATTTGGCCTTGGTGTGATCAATTGAAATGAGAATTACATTTCATGGTTGGGAGTGGTAGTGCACGCCATCAATCACAGCATGTTTGGAGGCTGCAGGAGGATCACAAGTGTTTGGGAAGCCTGGGAAGCTGAGGCATGTGGTAAGACCTGATTTTGACATTTAAAGTAAATAAGTACACAAAAAGGGCTGGATATATATGCATTTATTATAAATATTCGTTATTTCTTATATATTTATATATAAGGGTGGTACATTTACTCTACTTCCTGAATAAGATCATCACCCAAGCCACCACCAGCCTGTTTTCCAGGCTGTATAATATATATTATTTATATGTGCATATAATATATATATATATAATGTATAATATATATATTATATATATTATGTATAATATATATTATATATTATGTATAATATATATTATATATATATATATATATTGATGTAAAGTGTTTAGGTTCAGTCTAAATTAAAAATAAAAGAAGGAAAGAGTGAAGATAAAAAGAAGACAAGAAAGATAAATAAAAGAGAATAGAAAAAGAAGAGATGGAGGATGGAAGAGGAGAAAAACAAAGATTCCATACTTGGTGACTGCTGCAGTGATCACTGGACTGAAAAAAGGATAGAAGCAGAAAGGTAGTTTGCACCTTCCACATTCTATGAAAGCACTGAGCTAAAGAAATGGAACTCCTTGTTGATATAAAGAAGAATTGCACCACCCTTGTATGCAAAGGAAAGCACCAAGAAGGATTCCCAGTGTCACAAAGTCAGATTTAAATCAGATGTGCAAACAGATTCACCTCAGCCTAATCCAGTGCATCTGAAAATGTTCAAATGGCTCTCTCTGATGTATTATGGATAAATCATATTAATAACCTTGAGATGAATTTCAAACCAAATTCTTACATCCAGGAGTTTCTGAAAAGCTAAGAAATGGAAAAGCATGACTCCAGAACTATTTTGTGGTTTCAGAGATAGTGTATGCACATTTAGATGTTCTTTCTTGAATGGGTGAATTTTAAAAGAAAAAAAAATGTGACATTCAGCTTCACTGTAAGAGAGCAGGTATCCAGAGCTTATTATTTAACATAGCATTTAATACACTGCAAACACCTTATAGATAATTAAGATGATTTACTTCAGTAAAATTAATCACACTTACTTTGTTGATTACTAATAGCTTTCTACTATATAAGACAACTGAGATTAATTTAGATTCCTCCAGAGAAAATAAATCATTGCAGCTTTACTGTGATTTTGTAGAACCATTTGCATCCTTAACTACAATGTGCTCTGCTAATGGATAGGCCAGATACTGTAGCAGTCAACTGTGTGTACAATTATGTAAAGTATACTGTAAAAGAGAGTCAAAGTCAAACAGTCATTAGAGCCTTAATAACAGATTTTATTCAGGGAATTTAAAATCAGAACAAAAACAATAGTGTGGAAGTCATCCTAGATTCTCATATAAGAACTAGTGGGAATTTTTGCCTAATAGGTGTCTGGAACTATCTGGTAGTGGTAGTGGTAGTAGTCATGGTTGTGGTCATGGTGGTGGTAGTGGTAGTAGTGATGTATTGGTTGGCAATATAAAAGAGACATTGAATAGGGAATTCCCCTTGATCCAATTTAACATAATTCTTGTTAAGATGGAATGACACAGGATGAAGATCAAAGTCAAGGCTTAGTAGAAAGGATGGCTCACTGAGTTTGTCTGGAGCAAAGTTAGAGCCTGTCAATACCTATTGAGAAATCATATCTTACTTCAGTGTACACAGATAAAATATTCTTGGGGAGGAGGCACAAAAAGTGAATTATAGTTCTTTGTCATTTTCATTATTTCATTTTTTAAGAGTGAATAGTACACTGATGCAAACTTAAATCTACTGTAATATGTGGAGATTTTAATGAAAATACAATTTCATTGACAAATTTTTATAAAAATTATACATGATAATTGCATTGTGACTGATTGGTAAATTAATCTTTTGTATCCATTTTTCAGCTTACATTTTGCTTTTAAAATCTCAGATATTTTTTGAAAGAATGATTCTGCAATATCTTATATGTTTTAATCAGTGGAAAATCCTCTGCTAGTACAATTATTAATTCTTCCTGCTTCATGTGAGTTTTTAAAAATATGTAAAAGTTAAATGAGTGGCAGAGGTTCCATTCATTCACCTAAACTTCTGACCTGCACTGTACACATCTATAGTCAAGGTCACAGCCATGTCAGCAGCACAAGCGATTTTCATTTTCATCTTTGCTCATCAATGTTTGGAGTACTGACTGTCTTGAGAGTTTTTCCATATAACATGACTTATATACTTTATAACTTTTCTCACACAGTTACATATTTTATACAAGTAAAATTTAAAATAAGAGGAAGCAAACGTTAGGTTACAGTTTTCTAAAATTCAGGCATAAACACATGTTTATAGCATTCAGACCAAGCAACATTTTTGCTCCTACATACTCAGAGGGGAAAGGAATTATTCAGAAGATTATAGAGGGAGGATTAGTAATACAATTAAGCAAACCTGTGTGGTTCTGCTCTGGCTTGATTTGGCTGCCTGAGGAACAAAGATAACCCCAGCAGAATATAGAGCTTCATATAGCCATCAAGCAATTTAATTCTCTTCTTTTCTCAACATTAGTGAAGCAACAAAGAGAGTGATTACGGATTTTGATTACCTGCACTCACAGATACAAAATCTGTAACAGCACTAATCAGAACAATTATATTTGATTTAGCTTGATCAACATTTTTGCACAGAAAATTAATTACAGTGATAAGTAAGACAACAATGTATCTCACTCATGTGATATCTGTATGTAACAATTCCCCTAGTGAATGTAATAATTACCTATTCAAGCATACACTAATTTTAAAAATTAACAATAATTGAGTAATCATGTTGAAAGCAAAGAGAACATTTTTAAGGGTAATGTATGTTTTATTGTAGTTTTTAAAAATGCATACACTAAAAATAAAACAACAATCCGTTTGGTAAAAGATACCATTAAACCCCGTACTTGGAAATATTTCTCATAATTTTAATTTTATCTCTGCAGAAAAGAATTGTAAAACACAAGTTATCAAAAGCAAATATTTTCTTAGATGAGTTACAAACAACCACTTGCATGGTATAAAGGAAAAAGTAAGCAAAAAAATCTAACTTCAATTATATATAGAAAATTAATACAACTTACAGTTTAATGACTGTCTTCATCTATTTCTGCTGTGATTGGAAAATAACACAGAGTAATATAAAAGAAAGAAATAAATGACTGTTTTTCACAATTTTGGACTGTGAAGTCCAAATTAAAGCATCAACGTGTATCATGTACCTTCCTTTTTGAATGATGTTTCTTGAATAGCATCTTGAAGGTCACTGCTTGGATCCTCAGGGGGAATATGCAGAAGAGCAAAGGCCTTCTCAGGTGCTGCTAGTATTTGTTACATATTATTCCTATTCACAAAGGAAGAACCATTATCTCCTAAGTTGATCTAAAGCTTCACTTAGCAATACTGTTGAAATGGGAATGAAGTTTAACATATATTTTAGAGGTCTGCCTATTGATCATGATGTACCACTCTGAATGGATTAAGAAATACCTAACATGTCAGGGAAAACTAGTTTGAATGTCATTGAAATGATTGACATTTGGTTCAGGAATCTGAGGAAAGAATACCCACTTTAAAGGTGTCAGCATCCACCCACAGGCTTATAGTCTGGGTGGAATAGAAAGAGAGAGAAAGAAGTGTGCCCCTTTGTTCAGGCGTCAGTCTTCAGCACTGCCTTTCGATATAAGATGTGAGTCTTCTGTTTCTTTTGCCTTCAATGCAAGCTCTTAACAACACATATTCAGTGAGCTTCCACTCTCTGTCTCTGCACTGGTGCTTCATCAGTGATCCCTCTTATTTTATGGGGTCCATTTTCTTCATTAGTCAACTACTCCTCACCAAACAGTTGGCTATTTTGAATATTTCCACTTCTGATCTAATGGCTTTGGCTCTCATCTTGTGATCTTACCTACTAAATCTTCTTACATAATTTTACATAAAATGTAAAATAATACATACATACGTACATACATACATAATAATACATACATACTTACATAATTTTACATAAAATGTAAAATGTTGCAAAGTGTTCCAAAATATTCTTTATCAGTGTGATGAATCTCTTCTAGCTAAAGAATCCTAATTAATAAAGGAAGCGCTCAGACTTTCAAACTATAGCATTAATTAATTCTGATATTCATATTTCTCTAGCTGTAATAAGTGGTCATTATTTAAATTTTTATCAGTTAGTTACACAGTAGTTTCTTTTTGTCATTTGGCATGACTATGTCTTTCTCTGATTCATATACTGAAAAAATAGACACATAAATTTTTGTAAACATCATTAACATCATTTTACTTTATTTGATTATTTTTTATTTTTCTTTTTATTTTATTTATTTATTTATTTTTGAGACAGGGTCTCGCTTTGTAGTTCAGGCTGGCCCTGAGCTCAGCCTCAAACTCACATCATAGCAATCCTCCTACCTTTGCCTCCCAAGTGCTGGGATTACAGGCGTGAACCACCACGCCCGGCACTGTGGTCTGTGATACTGGTTGTTGCTTGGTGTGAGTCTCCACACCCAGTATGGTATATGGTTACTGGGGATCTAACCTGGGTCCTTGCACTTGCAAGACAGGCACTGGAACCACAGAGCTAAATATCCAGCCTGATTTGATTATTTTTTCTTAAGGGAGAGCATAAATGTAGTCCCTCACTGCAACAAATTATGCAGTCACATTTCCCATATTTGGAGAAATCACAGTGGTCAGCACATCTAGAGTGCAATGGAAAAAAACTCACCCTGGGAAAACCATCTTCCTGGCCATGGTATTTCCCCTGCTGGGGAAGTATACTACCATCATTTTTATCCTGCCAGGTAACTGAAATCTGGGATAGTCCTTGGATTCTGAATCTAAATCAATGTGAAGAGATTCACGGTTGTTGTTGGAAAGTGTGTTAAGAACTCTGGAGAACTTGACTAATAGCAATTGTTTCAGTAATTCACACATATTATCTCCTAAGGATTTAGTTCATTCCTCTTAACAAATAATATTTTAAAAATAAATAATGTCAAGTTATATATCACAGAATGAATATTTGTTTTATCTTGGTTAAAGACTAAATTTGACCTCATAATCATAACTAGTCTATAGTCATTTGTCCAAGGATCATATCAATATTTTGTGTGCAAAGAGTTGTCAAAAATTTGTTCAGTATATTTCTATTTTCTACAAAATTATAAAAGTTCTAGAAGGGGTAGAGAAAATAGAAATATGTTAACAAAATAGCAATATTTACATAGAAGTGTTTACTACTTCAGTCTTCTTAACAACCTAGCAAAATGTTGTTATAATCTTCATTCAAATACTATAAAGTAATAAAACCTATGTGCCATTTTTTCTCCACTGATTTGCTTGAATATTTTCTTTTGGACCTACATTATTGTTTACTTCAAGTTTCTAAATGAAGCCCAAGAAACTTCATTTAAATTCCTAGTGTCTAGTGCAGTAGATGAAGTGGGAAACCTACAGGCACAAACGTGGCCTGACCTTTGCAAAGTGCTTCTCTACTCTGACTTCTCAAGAGAAGATTACATGAAGAGAGCTCCAGAGACTGCACCTAGGTTTCTGCACATACTGAGTAGGTGCAGTACCTATGCTGGGACTTTGGCAGAGGCCTTTATGTATGACCTCTTCACGGTGCTGGTGCCCTGAACATTCAAGGGCCTATTGTGTGAAGGGAAACCCCAGAGTCTGTACCTAAGTCTAGCATGCAGGAAGAAAGTGCTATAGTTTCACTGGGACTTATGCAGAGGCCTAGTGGCCAATTATATCAGCAGGATGACTCAAGAAGTAATAATTCTAAGAGTTCTATATATTATGAAGAAAATTACTTGTAACAAGAAGTTTAGAAGCATTGCCAAGACAGCATCCCAGGATTTAAACCAAAAACATCAGCAACAACAACAACAAAAAAAATAGAAATGAGGCAATATTTTTTAAAAACTTGTATACAAAGATCATCACCACAGGGGAATGCAGGAAAAAGGGAAATAGATCAAACTGAAGCTCAATCACCCAGACTCTCTGAGCCAATATCCAAAGAAGATCTAGTAAAATGGAAATCAGAAATATTTTTCATATAAAAACAGAAATAGTATCCACAGAGAATAATATGATTAATAATGCTAAAGAAGAGATGGAAGAACATGGAATTTCAGTTTAGGAAAATAATGGAATCTGTTAAATAACTTCAAACAAATTTCCAGAAGATTAAAAACTCTAATGAAAGTTTCCAAAATAAGATGAATGGATGTGAAGGTTGAATATCTGACATAGAAGACAGACATCAGACATAGAAAATTCCTTTCCAGTGAACAGAAAAGGAATATTTTAAGGGAAACAGGAAGGAACCACAGAAATCAATCTAGCAGCTTTTAGATGGTACAAATAAGAATACATTACACGAGAGTCAGTGAAGAAACAGGAGACAGAAACTTCAATGTAAATTGATATATCCTGCAAAACTATCTTTAAAAATTGACCAAGAGGGCCGGGGATATAGCTCAGTGGTTCTGGCACCTGTCTTGCAAGCGCAAGGACCCGGGTTCAATCCCCGGTAACCACATAACAATACTGGGTGTGGAGACCCACCCCAGCGGCAACCAATACCACATACCAGTGCCGAGCGTGGTGGCTCACGCCTGTAATCCCAGCACTTGGGAGGCAGAGGCAGGCGGATTGCTGTGATGTGAGTTTGAGGCTGAGCTCAGGGCCAGGCTGAACCACAAAGCGAGACCCTGTCTCAAAAAACCTTAAAAAAAAAATGACCGAGAAATAACATATTTCCATGACAAAGAGCACCTAAGAAACTTCACAAATGCCAAGTCTGCCTTCCAAAAATTTCTAAACAGTATTCTAGAAAAAAGACAATGAATAGAAACCCCACAGAGTAAACTCATTGAGCAATGCAAGAAACTGGATTAAAAGGAAAAATAAAAGAGCCAAGAACAGGAAAACATCATGGCAGGGGTAAATCAGTACCTATCAGTTATTCCCATTGAAGTCAATGGCCTCAATATGCCATTAAAAGACATAGACTGGAAGGATAGACTACAAATCATGATCTAGTGCTTGCTTCAGCAGCACATATACTAAAACAAAATAAAATGAAACAAAAATAAAATGTAAACAAACAAAAAAAACCCCAAGATTCAAAAATATGCTGTATACAAAAGCACACCTAATTCAGAAAGAAATTCATAGACCAAAAATAAAAGGATGTAAGATAGTTCTCTATAATATAAGAACCTACAAAAATTCAGGAGTCTGCAAAATCTTATTTGCAGACAAAGTAAATTCCGAATCAAAACTAATTAAGAGAGACAAAGAAGGACATTACTTCTTCATATATAAAATGATCCAAGAAGAATAAATGGCATTCACCAATATTAATGTGCCAAGTTCTGTGTACCCAAATATATGAAACAAATATTAGGGCCATAAAAAGCCATATTAGCACTAGTATAATACTATTAGGGGACTAGAAAGGGACTGTAACAAATAGATCAACTGGACAAAAAAATCAATAATGAAACACTTTCACTGGATGGAACTTTTGAGTAAATGAACTTAATATATTTCTATAGAGGATTTACCACACATAGTCAGGATATACAGTTTTCTGAGCTGCTCATGGGTCATTCTTCATAATAGTCTACATGCTAGTTTATAAAGCGTGTTTAAATAAATGCAAAGAAACTGAAGTTATCCCCTGTATACTGGCAGACCACATCACCTTAAAATTGGAGATGAATATCGAAAGAAATTCCAAGAACCTCACAGACACATGGAAAATGAACAACACTCTCCCAAGCAAACAATGGTCCCCAGAAGAAATTAATGAATAAGCTAAACATTTAATCTCTATAATTAAATGATAATGCCAGTACAACATATTGGAATCTGTATGACATAATGAAAGCAGTTCTTTGAGGGAAATTCATAGCAGTGAATGTTCATACTAAGAAAACAGAGTGAGATCAAATACACTTAATGCTGAACTTCAAATGACCTGAAAAAGAGGAACAAGATGAGTCCTAGCATTGTATGTTATATACTGTGAAATAGAAAATGCTCAATGTAAAATAAGGTGAAAAGGGACAATGTTGAGATTGTAACAAAACAGTAAGGAAACAAATTTTATGTATATGGGGGGGTGGTAGGGTGGGTAGGGCTATGGGAAAAAATGAGAATTAAGTTGTGTCTTATACTGGTGCAAATCCCCATTATGGAGTGCAATCATGATGTGTATATTTAATGTACCAATAAAGATTTTTTAAAAAAGATAAATCCACAGTTTATAGAAGGGAGGAAATTTTGAAGATTAGAGCAGAAATCAATGCAGTGGAGAATCAGAGAATAATACAAAAAAACTCAATGAATCAGAGTCAATTCTATGAAAGAATAAACAAACTTGGCAAACCTTTGGCCAATTTAAGCAAACAAAGGAAGGAAAGGGCTCAAATACATGCAGTTAGGAGTGAAAAAGAGAAATCACCACAGATCTAGTAGAAATTCTGAAGACAATAAACACCTACTTTGAGAACTATATCCTAATAAGATGGAAAACAGATGAAATGTATTGATTCCTAGACACACATGAACTTCCAAAGTTGAATGAAGATATTAAAATGCTAAACACACCAATATCAATATAGGAAATTGAAAATGTAATTAAAAATATACTGACAAAAACACCCTCCATATCGTGATGGTTTTGCTCTTGAATTCTAGGAGCTTTGTAGACAAGACTTAAAGTCACTAGTTCTCCAACTCTTTAATGAAATTGAAAGGGATATAGCACTCCCAAGTTCATTCCTAGAAGCAATCATACCCGGATTATAAAATCAGAGAAAGACCCAATCAAAAAGAGAATACAGGCCAATCTGCCTGATTAACAGAGATGCAAACATCCTCAGTAAGACACTGGCAAGCAAAATACAGAGAAGATCACCAAGAAGATCACATACCCTGACCAAGTAGGATTTATCCCAGAATGCAAAGATGGTTCAAGATACATAAATCTATAAATATAATACACTACATGAACAGATTCAAGGACAAAAATGATATGATTATTTAAATAGATGTCAAAAAAGTCTGTGACAGAATCCAACATTCATTCATTATTGAAACCCTAAAGAAATTTGGAATAGACTGTCGGGAACTGTGGATGACTTACTTAGATTTGCAGTTTACTTGGACTTTTGGATATCTGCCCTGCCCAGAAAGATCAACTACTGGGATTATTGCAGCCATCCACCCCCCACCCCTCGTGGAATTTTAAACTATAAGGATTAGTGCCCTAGGATTATTGGCTTTAGAACTCATTGGGAATTACTGAGATTTAAGAATATCTGCCTTGCTCTATGTAATCTTCAACTACAGGAATTATTGTGGGACTACCCTGTCATATGCATGCTAGGATTATGGGTATGAAGGTTTGGGACAAAATAAAGGCACAGTGAGCTCAGGTTGTGGGCTCTTCTGCTCCCCCTTTTGCTATTGCAGTATTTGGTCCTTGGCCACTGAGGCTCAGAGCAGCAAGAAAGTCAAGCCTGGGTTCAGCATTTTTCTTAATGTTCTGACTTTGTTGTTTGTTGGTTGTTAATTCTTTTGCTGTGGGATTCTCAGGGAACTGAAGTTTACCATGAGGATTCTGGGTGCATCATCTTCCTTGGCTTCCCACCATAGATAGTCTTTATCTCAAACTGATAAAAGCTATTTTTGAGAGACCACCAGCCAGTGCCTTTCTAACTTGTCAAAAACATAAGTTTTCAGGTTAATATCAGGAAAAAGACAAAGATGTATTTTGGCTGATCATTTAGAAGTTTATTATTTTTTATTTATTTTTGGTACATTTTATACATATATTAGGATCACATTCAACATTGAGAGTTGGTAACTGTACATGACACATATTGATTCTCAGATTTTGTCATTCCACTGCACTCTCTACAATCCCCCAACCCCAAGTATATAAGTTTGTTTCCTTTTTTAACATTCATTTTTTTTTCTTTTCCTTCTTATTTTCCCCCTACACTCCTTTCCCTTTTCTTTTCTTTTCTTTTTTTTTTTTTAGGTTTTTTGAGACAGGGTCTCGCTTTTGTGGTTCAGGCTGGCCCTGAGCTCAGCCACAAACTCACATCACAATCCTCCTGCCTCTGCCTCCCGAGTGCTGGGATTACAGGCGTGAGCCACCACGCCCGGCACTGTGGTATGTGGTACTGGTTGTTGCTGGGGTGAATCTCCACACCCAGTATTGTTATGTGGTAACCGGGGATCGAACCCGGGCCCTTGCGCTTGCAAGAGAGGCGCCGGAACCACTGAGCTAACTCCCCGGCCCCCTCCTTTCCCTTTTCTATTTGCACATTTTCTTCCTATTTCATATTACCTATCATACATTCTGGACTCATTTATACCTTTAGTTTCACATACCAGAGAAATGATGCAGTATTTGCAAATCTGTGTCCTATTTATTTCAGTTATGATCATCCAAGAACACTTTCTGTTGCAGTTATCATTGTTTCTTTGAAATAAAATTCATCCACCTACTTGTTCCTTCATTTATAATGAACAAATATAGGAATGGATTATATTCAACAAATGTATAGAACACATTTGCTCTTAGAAAGGGAAAACATTAAAACAGAAAAAAAATTAAAAGTATAAGTAAAAAAACTATTATATGGTTACTCAGGGAGGATCACAGAACACATGAACGACTTCCATTAAACACATGTGAATGACATCAAAGTAAACTTAAAGCAATTTTAAACCAAAAAGAGATCATGGAAAGGCGCATGGTGGGAAGAAAAGCTGAAGAGAATACAAACGAAGCTATTATGAGGAACACAAGAAGGGACATCTAAGACCCACAAGAGCACTTACCTGGCTTAGCACTTTATTAGTTATAAATTGAGTTAAAAGATTTTTTATTATCATAGTCTTAGGTTTTCTAACATTTTTCATTTTAACTTTTGTTAGAATAAAAATAATTGTTTTTTCTTCTTCTTCTGAGTGAAGAACAAAGAATAAAGTAGAAACTAACTACATTCCCTGCCTTAGGAGGGTGGCAGCTGCCATCTAGAGTTGAAAGATGCCAACAACAGTGGACACGTTGCTAGAATACAAGAATAGATGGTGACTCTTACCTTGAACTGGATGACTGGACCCTCAAATACAGTGTTTTAAAAGTTATATTTTTCTAGAAACATGAAAAAATATTCCACTATTGTATAAAGAATTTATCTTTCACTAAGTAAAGTTTTAGTAGGGCATTTATTTGATTTGACCACATAATGTTACTGCATTTCATTTTAATACATAATATTTAATCAACATTCAAGTTTTATATATATATATATATATGTGTGTGTGTGTGTGTGTGTGTGTGTGTGCTACTTTTTGATTGAAAATACTTTATCATTCAATGTTCTATTATTTATATTGTTTGTATATTTAGTATTTTTGTTATATATTTCATTGCAGAACTTGAGTTCAATTTTTTTCTCAAAATCTGTATATATATATATTGGGGAGGTAATTTTTCTTCCATCATACTCAAGTTAAAAATCTATTCCTCTATCATGGCCTGAGAAGCAAGTTTACTTCACTATATTTGGAAACATTTTGTGTTTCATATATACATTTATTCACATTCATGTTACTACTTGTAATTTATTTTGTTAAACTGAATTTTTTTAATGATGAAAAGTTAACTGTATTACTTTGCCATCTATATCACAAAAGACATTTACATAGTTGGAGCTTCCTGAGTTTTCCCTTTTGAGTCATAAATAAAAGTTGCAAAATATAACTCGTATAAAATGGACAGGATGAGCAGAAGAATTGCTGGAAAAAGCTTTCTATATTTTAAATGTAGCATTCAGATTTTTAACCTTTGGCTATTTTTTCAGACTGTTCTATGAGATACTGATACGTGCATCAGCAAGAGATTTGTCCCCTTATAGATATGTTAGTTGTTCATTTTAAATACCATTTTAATTTGTATTTTAGTTCTTTATCATTTTAAACTGTGCTGTTTAGTGCAAAGATTTAGATTTGAAAAAGCTTTACTATATGGTAGAACCTGTCATCATTAAAAGAGATATTAGGTGGCTTTCACGATGGCTTCCAAATCTAGCAAACAGAAATTTCTACTTGTGTTAGTACATTTAAGTTAGTGTTCACTTAATACTATGTGATGACAGACATAGCATTTTTCCCTTTGATATCTTTGTTTCTTATTTATTGTTTACTACTTCTAAGTATGCGTAATAGGAAAAAAATATGCGGGACAGTCAAACTTTCATTTGAAATGTTAGCTCAACTGTATTTAAGGCAATTTGTGACATAGATATTTTTTATCCAACCTTCTACTATTTTTTTCTATTTTCTTTTTTTATCTATTTGAAGCCTATCATGAAGTCTTTCTCTCTCCTTGTTTCTCTGCATCTCTCTTTGTACTGAAAAATACTTGCTTGCACGCATATTATATTGTTTTAAGTAATCAATATTCTTTCAATACTCATTCAAAACTACTCAAGTGGGCCCAGTGATTTAGCTTAGTGGTTCTGGCATCTGCCTGGAAAATACAAGGTCCCAAATTTGATCTCTGGGATCTTTTGATCTCATACCACAAGGCCAGGCATGGTGGCTCACGCCTGTAATCCTAGCACTTGGGAGGCAGAGGCAGGAGGATTGCTGTGATGTGAGTTTGTAACAGGAAAAACACAACATTTTTATGAAAGTATCTGGTAGGAAAGGGCAAAGAATTGTCAGGACTTGGAAGTAACTAATATGTTTTTCAGTAGACAAATGAATAAATGAACTGGAACATCAAACAATGGGATATTAATAGGTACTAAACATAAGTAGGTTATCAAAACATGAAAATGCTTGCAGGGGATATATCTGAGTATTGTTAAGGAAAATAAGACAATCTTGAAGGCCACATACTGTATAATGCTAAGTCTATGACTTTCTAGGAGAGGCACAGTGGTTTGGCAATGGGAGAGAACAGAGGTGATGTATAGGGAGAGTAGAGAGGAGTTTAGGGCAGTAAAGCTACCCAGTATAATGCATATTGTCTACATAGGCTATCATTGTAGATATATATATATACTGTAGGAAATCATAAGCATCATAGTGCTTGCTCATTACACATTTCTTCAGCAGTTTCTAGATGCTTGGAAAGAACACATCCTGCATGTCCTCTGCATCTGCAGACACTCCCTCAGCAGAGATGCGTGATGTCAATGTAGTTTATGAGGAGATGGCATCATGAATAATGTCTTCCCATTACAACAACAATAAAATCAATGGTGCCAAATTATATTTTAAATTTTCATTAAGGATTTGTTTTGTAAATGTATTCCTCATTTCATACACAATGTAGAATCTTATTCAGTGCATATTTAATTTTCTTAGCATGTGTCTGAACAACTCACAGTTTGAAATGATACCAAATGTTGAAGAATAGACATACTGGCCTTGATGTTATCCAAGCAAAGTGTGTCTCAGGGAAAGAAAAACACTTCAGTATATAACAAGTAAAAGCAAAATCATAGCAAAATATATTTTGTCATGCTTAATTACTCTAAAAATACATCCTTTAAAATAATAATCTGTACGTCTTTCATATACAGTAAATTATATTTGCATAGTATTCTCAGAATTTTTAATGTAGTAAGGTTGTCTAACTTGACTTATAATTATTGATGCATTAGATATAATTGCTTTATGTATATATATTTGTATCATTCCTATTTTCCTGAATTGAAAATCTCTGAAAAAGTAATTATTTCATGATTTGAATGAAAGGTAATGACTTCAGAAAAGAAATAATTACAGCTTCTCTGCACTCAGATTTTTTTCTCCTTTATTCTTCTAACTTCTTTTCTATTATTCCTGTCCTACTATTCTACCACGTTTTCTCTTTCACCGCTAGGATCTTTTGTGTTGCTAATTCTTTCTGGGATACAAACAATTTGTATAAACCCAAGCCTATCACAAATGTAATTTTTTTTTTTTTTTTTTTTTTTTTTTTTTTTTTTTTTTTTTTTGAGACAGGGTCTCGCTTTTGTGGTTCAGGCTGGCCCTGAGCTCAGCCTCAAACTCACATCACAGCAATCTTCCTGCCTCTACCTCCTGAATGCTGGGATTGCAGGCATGAGCCACCACGCCTGGCACTGTGGGACGTGTTACTGATTTCTACTGGGGTGAGTCTCCACATCCAGTATTGTATGTGGTTACTGGAGAATCGAACCCAGGCACTTGCTCTTGCAAGACAAGCGCCGGAACCACTGAGCTAACTCCCCGGCCCCACAAATGTAATTCTTAAGATTTACTTTCACATTCGCATGCCCTCAAAGAAAAGAACTTTGCTTCACTCTGAGTTTTGAAGCAGATGCTCACCAAAGACATATATTTACCAGATAGCTTTTGAAATATTTTTTGTGTGTAACACACATTAAAATGTCTCATCAGCTACAATTTTTTTTGTGAAATATCACATAAATTACAGTTAAGACTATTTGTAAATGAAAGCCAAGTTATTTTTATTCATGTAATATGTTACATGCCAGTTAGTTTGGGAAGCCAATGCCTATTTAGGTATATAAAAAGTGAGCAAATATCTGCCTTCTGGAGTCAAAAATGCATGTTTGTGGCTTAAAATCAATCATAAGAATTTCAGTTGGATATTCTAAGATAATATCATTGGAAAGAAACTCTTGCCAGCACAGATAAATAATTTGGAAGATTTCAAATAGTTTAAAATGCATGAAAAGTTTCAAGTATAATCAAGCTTTCTGATTTAAGTTATAATGGGATGAAATTTGTGTCACTTTCACTCTTTACCTTAAATATTTACCTTTTATTTTTTCTCTTAGCATAGACTTCATTAATGAAAATATACCCAGAAAAGATAAAAACCTGTTTCCATGGAATTCTGTACAATTGTCAAGATTACAGCTGGTGGGATATAATCTCTTCAAAAGTACTTCACACTTTGTAAGTATTGAACTTTGCAGAGAATGAGAAGGGTACAAAGACAGGAATGGTAGGAAGGGCGAGAGGTCATATATAACAATCAAGACATGACACATGCAAACATATTTGTATATTATGTCCCCAGAGAATGTAAATATCATGTTCTATAAACAACATATATCAATGAAAACATGAAGATAGAGAATAAAATTTATTTTAAAAATTTCTGTAATGAAATTTTTTCTATTTTTTCATGGAGATTTAACCTGTTCATTTGAAAAGTAGGGGTAATTGAGTTATGTCATTAGCCACTATTGGTAAAACAGTTTGTCTTTGGAAATTATGGTAAAATACACTTCAAATTTGTCATGTAATGAGCTCATAACTTAGACAACAATGACATTTTAGTAAAACTGAATTTTAGTGCAAGTTGGATATTTGTTGTCATATATACAAGTATAAAAATAATTATGCAAATTAGATAGAAATAAAGAGAATGAGAAACTGAGCAGGTAGAAATCAAATATTCCTGGTAAAGACACATCATATTTGCTGTATTAGGGACTTCTTGGGGAAACTCTTAATATGTTTCTTTATCACACATTAGAGGAATGTGTGACTGGGGCTCAGCCATTGGTTGGAACATCCTGCCCTGCTTGGGTCTCTGAGTGAAGAACTACTTCAAGCAGCAAGTGAAATATGTACTTATGACTGTAGATGATAACAAAGATTTCTTCTTTTAGGATTTTTAAATTATAAAACTACAATTCTTGCTACCCATCTAGCAAGAAAGAGAATAAAAATATTATCTTCTTTAAATTTCATGTTTGGTTGCCTTTTTACCATGAAAATAGGTTTCTGTATATACATGGCTACATAAATTAACTATTATATATTCTGCTAGAATATATCACATACATTCTAATGGAGACTTATCCACAATTTCAAATGATATGGTGTGGTTATTGATTTGAGTTGTAACATTAGTTGTACACACTTTTAATGTTTCTGTGTTAATCATTATATTTTTATTTATCCAAATTATTAATACAGTCAAGAAAAACCTTTACAATTGACATGAATTTATAAAGAAAAAGTTTATATTAAGGCACAAATATATTAAATAAAAATTGTCAAATTTTAGGAGGTAAGTGAAAATTTTACTTTTCCTCTAATCTACATTTTACTGTTTTTTCAACTTTGAAAATAAAAATGAGTTTTTTGTTTTTTTTTTCTCAGTACCAGGCATCAAATTCATGACCTTGAGCTTATAAGGCAGGTGGCAGAGCCACTGAGCTAAATCCCCAGCCTGGATATAAAAATTAATATAAATAAATATACCAATCAGCTCCAAGTACTGCAGCAAAATTTTCTGATTTAAATAAAAATTTTTGTTTTTTAATTCACATGTCTGGCGTTTGAGAGTCTAGTATGTGGAATATGCATGATATGATCCAAATATACAGTGAATTTTAAATTTATAAAATAAAATTATTAGATTAAAATATATTCCCTTTATCTCTTCTCAAAATACTCCTCTGTTTATAGCATGTTTATCACATTGTTCTTCCCCCTCTGAACGATTTCTTTCATACAAGTGTTTATGGTGCGGGATATAAAATATGGTGAATGCTACTCATGACTAGGATTCAGAACCTTTGTAAAAGCATTGAGATGTGTCCGACCCACTCCCCCCCCCACACACACTGGATGGGGCACGCTGGGAATTCTGATTCTCAGCCAACTTCAAAAGGACTAAGAATGGTGATGGTTTGGGCTTTATTCAGGACATTGAGGAAGCTGAAACTATGAAATCACACATGGAAAAAAAAAGACCATACATGGAAAAAAAATAATAACCAGTATGGTCCAGAGTGTGACAAGACAATGGGATAAGTATGTTTGAGGCAACAGTGAGTATTTTCAGGATAATAAATAGCAAAAATATTCTATGCTGTAATAAACATTGTCCTAGGTGTATATGGAAGCTATTAAAATCCCTGTGTTGATTTTCCATCTTGACATATAGTTATTTATTAGAGAAATGCTTATCTAAATTTAACAAGTGAACACAATAGTTAATGTTGTTTAAAGAACTTTTGGTATCAAGTTAATTATTCCTACATAATTTTTTTTTAAAATTTGCTGAAGAATTAGTATAGTTTTCATACCTAGTAGGTGATTATTTCACAATACCAAAAAATATTCAATTTTTATCAATTTGGGTGTAAAGCTAACAAGTAAATACAATAAAGTGTTAACTCAAATGTTAGGTTAAAACATGTAGTTGTTTACTTTGTATTATGAATTTTGTTTTATAGGACAGATAATAAAATACTGAATATGACATTTTAAATATCATTTTCACTTACAAGCTAAGACAATAAAGCACGGAGTTGTTATATAACTTTCCCAATTCACAAAACAATCAAACAGTAGAGTTAGCCCCAGAGCGATTTACTCCAAATTCCCTTTGTGACCACAGCACTGTACAGCTGCAGTGACTCATCTTTAGAAATAATGTGAAATCCACTCTATGCTAATATGAAGAAAATTAAGTTTTATTAAGTTTAAATGTCATAAATAATTCTACTCATGAAACACCTTTAAATTCTATCTTAAACTCTTAACAATTACATTAATGGGTGTTAATAATTCATTTCAAATTGCATTTTTCCTAATTAAATTAACTAGGTAATACATAGAGTTTCTGCTTCTTGTACATCTGAATAAATACTTTATTAAGTTTCAATTTTTTCTTAAGAATTAAATTTTTAAGGGATTATTGGTTTGTGAGTGTAAAAATTTAGTCAGAAATTAATCAAGATGATTCACATTTCAAAAATTAATATAAATGTATGATAAAATCAAAAGATGAAATTTTATATTTGCCTATGATAAAAATTTTTAGCAGCATAAATTAAATTTCGTTCTAAAAGTGGTACATAAAATAAGTTTGAAGAATGTATGTAAATCAATAAATTATAGTTTGGTGAAGGTATTTTCTAAGTTCTGTTAAAATTAAAAAAAAAAACAAGATAATATAAAAATGACATCAGTGTATTAAAGAAAATTAAAATCATCTCGGTGAGACACCATTACAAACACACAAGAAGAGTTTAGAAACAAATGAAAGCAAGTAGAGAATATGGGTCAAACTAAGTTTTACAAATATGCAAATATTTTTATTATATTTGCATAATATATTACACATGAACTTGGTGACTTAAAACAATAGGGAGTGATTAATACAATTATGTTTAATTTAGCTAAACTGAGCTGTGTGATTTTGTTTTTATTTTCTGACCCATGTGCTCAAAGTAAGTGAGAAATAGGTAACATAAATTCAGGAAAGTTTGAAAATAAATATATATTCCAACTTTTGATTGTATGGTTCCACTTTTGACAAATCTATATTCTCCAACCTTACATTATTAACTTCTAAGGATTTCTGTAATAAATTAGAACAAAATATATAGATTAACCAGCAGAAATATATTCTTTCACAGCTAGAAGTCTAAGATCAAGGTACCCATATGATCCATTCTTTCTTACATTTGTGAAGGAGGAATTTATTGTTTATCTCTTTCCTCATTTCTGTAATTTTTCTGGTGGTGTTTAGTGTTCTCTTATTAGACTATATCACCTTGATCTCTTTCTTCACGTGGCATCCTTCATGTGACATCACATCCTGTGTGTGTGTGTGTGTGTGTGTGTGTGTGTGTGTGTGTGTTCAGTATCTTTTTTAATTCTCCTTTTGCTGCAATTAGTGGCCTTCCCATGTCAATAAAATTAATTCTCTTTAAAAAATCTTTATTGGTACGTTACATATACACATCATGATTGCACTCAACAATGAGAATTTGTACCAATATATGACATAACTTAATTATTATTATTCCCATAGCCCTACCCACCCTACCACGCCCACCTCCTATATACATAAATTTTGTTTCCTTTCTTTTTTGTTATAATCTAATTATTTTCCCCTTCATCTCATTTTCCTTTGAATATTTTCTATCTGATAATATATAACATACATTTTATAACTCATTTACATCTTTGTTTTCTCATACCAGAGAAAATATGTGATATTTACACATCTGTGACCTATTTATTTCGCTTTTTGTTTTTTTATTTTTATTTATTTATTTATTTATTTATTCATTTATTTATTTATTGAGACAGAGTCTCACTTTGTAGTTCAGGCTGGCCCTGAGCTCAGCCTCAAAATCACATCACAGCAATCCTCTTGCCTCTGCCTCTTGAGTGCTAGGATCACAGGCATGAGCCACCATGCCCAGCACCATGGTATGTGGTACTGATTGCTGCTGGGCATGAATCTCCACACCCAGTATGGTATATGGTTTCTGGGATCGAACCTGGGCACTTGCAAGACAGGTGCCATAACCACTGAGCTAAATCCTTGGACCTATTTATTTCACTTAGGAGGCTGTCCTCGAGGTACGTCCACTTAAGTATAAATGATTCAAACTTATCATTCTTTATGGCAGAGTAATATTCCACTGTGTAGAAGAACCACAACTTTTTTATCCAGTCTCCAGACATTTGGGTTGTTTCAGGATTTAGCAACCACAAACTGAGTTGCTATAAACATGGGTGAACGTATGGTATATTCACAAAATAATTAAAAGATTCATGTCACAGTGACATATGTGTACCCGTGAATATAATTACATCTTAAATTATTATATCTGCAATGACTATTTTCAAAAATCAAGTCATGTTTTGAGGTATTCAGGATTAGTATGTCAACATGCTAATTTAAGGGGAAACAATTCAGTGTAGAATAAATTCTTTCAAAGAGTGAAAAATGTAGTACTAAGAAGTGCTAAGATAACAAACCAATGACCATGTGAAAAACACACTTTTTTTTTTTCCTCTCATGAATTTCTTTTCTTTTTTTTTTTTTTTTTTTTTTTTTTTAGGTTTTTGGAGACAGGGTCTCACTTTTGTGGTTCAGGCTGGCCCTGAGCTCAGCCTCAAACTCACATCACAATCCTCCTGCCTCTGCCTCCCGAGTGCTGGGATTACAGGCGTGAGCCACCACGCCCCGCACTGTGGTGTGTGGTACTGGTTGCTGCTGGGTGTGGGTCTCCACGCCCAGTATTGTTATGTGGTTACTGGGGAATCGAACCGGGCCCTTGTGCTTGCAAGACAGGCGCCAGAACCACAGAGCTAACTCCCCGGCCCCTCTCATGAATTTCTTAAACTAATTTAAGTAGAGTTACAACTTAGATTGGTTTTGGGATCCAGTGTGGGTTTGGTGGTGCACACTTCTGGGTGTGTCTAGGTACACTGTAGGGGGGTGGTTGGAGTCTGTACTGCTGCTTCCTTTACTGTCCCTCTCAGGCATTCCTTCCCTGCTATCCAACTGGCATGAAGTGTATTTTTTTTTCCTCCTCTATCCCTTTCTGCCATGATGCTCCTGTCTTCAAGTGAGCCAACTATGTAGTGAATATCCTGACAGAGAGGAAAGGAACAGAGGAGGCCACATTTCAATGCCAGTTTCTCCTTAATAGGAAAAAAGAAATTTGAAACCATTTTAGAGATTGAATTTCCATATTTAAGAAGAGTAACATCTTTTAAGGCCTTTAAAATGCCTTATTAAATATTCAGATATAACCATAGTTTATATAATTGCATGCAATTCTGACATACTGCTGTAAAATATAAATAGTGAAGTCGTTGAAGGCACTAGTATTGAAAAGTGGTAGATTAGTCATGGACAAATAGTAGATGACAATGAAGGTTGGAATCCTGATTATTTTAAAAACTACATGCCACAAAATAAGTTTAAGTCTAGAAAGGGATGCCAAAAAGAACATTTCATTGAGCATGAAACTATCCTCTGAAAGAAAAATGATATTTATTGCAAAAACAGTCTCTTAGGTTTAAACTGCTATAATATCTGAGATACTTTCAAGCTGGATCACATCAGATACTCTGGCCATTGGAATCCACAGAGCTAGTGAGTTTGCATTAAATAGTCAATTCATGTATTATCCAGCGGATTGTAATTAAACAGAAGGGGGAAGAGTGTCTCTTGTATGAAGTAAGTGGATAATTTTCTCCATTTTATTTCTTATGAAAAAGAAACAGCCTTTTGCTTAAGATGACAAGACGGAAGTTTCTGGATATTTGACAAGTTTAGTGAAATTATGCTTTATTCATATGGCTGAGCGGAGGAGGAACACTGAGTAGACTATGAATGCATGAGGCCATCATAAGGAAAACTGGAGATTTAACTTCCTCAACTGAAAGTAACAAACAAAGATAATGTTCTATAATTTCTTTCCACTACTGTATTCCTTAATGGTAGACAAGCAGATGATAGATCGAGAGTATGATGAATTTGAAACATTCTTGTTCTTGTCTATTCTTGGTAAATAAGAAGAAAGTGGGCAAAGCAGCAGGTAGGTTGAATAGAGGGATGATGGAAGCTAAGTTTGGCAAAAATGGAAATAGAGACAGTGAGTGGAGAAAAAAATCAAATAACTATTCGATTTGAACACTGGAGATTTATAATGTTGAAATAATTGGGATAGCAACTTGGAAAGTGATATTCAGTGGACACAAGGCTGGACACTAGTATTTTGATGGTCATGAGCTTTTGCTACTGATAAAGTCTTGACCACAACAGTAAAATTCATGGGGAGAGGTCGCTTACTGGAAAAAATCAACGGAGAATTACAACAAACAGAATTAGCAGTATGACATATAACAAAGATTTTTCAAGAGCATTTATTTCTCTGTGACATGTTGGTTAATTATAATTTCATTTAATATAAATATGTATGTGTAAGCAGCCTCTTGGGTCATTGTTTCTTTGCTGAGTATAAAACGTAACAAAATTAAATATTACTCATTGGCATATGAATACTTCTGAATTTCTGAGAATATTTCTAGTTTTATTTCCTACTTGAAATGTTAAAGTTGAATTTATTTTTTTAAATAGCCAAAAATACTTTCTATTGATGAATAATTAACATTTTCAGACCACATTGGCAGGTGTTCTCCTGACACATAATTAATCTTAAAGACTTTATCCTCTCCTGTTTGTTAGCATATGGTCTGTGTTGTAATCAACACTCATGGGCCAGATGCAGAAAGTTCACAATAGACTGTCTTCACAAACGTCTACTAACTCTCTGGAATTCTCCAGGCTGTATCTTCAAATAGGAGTTGACAAAGGAGTAAAGCATGAATGACACACTTTAATGATCTAGTCAAACAAATTAGAAGTTTAGATAATAAACACATAGAATACTCTGTGGATATTTAACCATCTACAGCATGTTAGATCTTAAAAGATTTTTGATATTCATTTAAAAATTTTTTCATTCAATGAAGTATTTTCCTTAATACATTGGTAAGTGATTACTGTTAAAAAATTTTAAAAAGAAAATATAGTTTCAGAGAAGAATTGTTGAATGACAAAGAAACACTGAACTGGAAGATTTGGAAGGAAAACATCTTTCTTTCCACTGGCATGGTAACTGATTTTTAATATGCTAAACTAATTTTGGAACTTAAAAATGCTCCATTTCAAACATATAAGTCATAGAAACTCAAGTATTATGATTCAGAAATAAATACTTCGAAGTTGGCAAAGGAATATAACTACTTTGGTAAGTATCTTAATTGTTTTTTCTAATGGCTTTCAAATTATTTTGAATAATAATTTCAATATCCAATATTGGATAATATATAACAATTCTTCTCTGAAACTATATTTTCTTTTTAAATTTTTTTAACAGTAATCACTTACCAATGTATTAAGGAAAATACTTTATTGAATGAAATTTTTTTAAATGAATATCAAAAATCTTTTAAAATCTAACATGCTGTAGATGGTTAAATATCCAGAGTATTCTATGTGTTTATTATCCAAATATATATATATATATATATATATATTTTTTTTTTTTTTTAACTGGGTCTTGCTTTGTAGTTCAGGCTGGCCTTGAGCTCAGCCTCAAACTCACATCACAGCAATCCTTCTGCCTCTGCCTCCTGAGTGCTGGAATTATAGGCATGAGTCGCAACACCCAGCACTGTGGTATGTGGTACTGGTTGCTGTTGGGTGTGAGTCTCTACACCTAGTATTGTATGTGGTTGCCGGGGATCGAACCCAGGCCCTTGTGCTTGCAAGAAAGGCGCCAGAACCACTGAGCTAAATCACCCGCCCCTTAAATTTATATTTCGATAGAATTTGTTCAGAAAAATAGTCTTTCCACAATTAACAATTGAGATTGTATATAAGCCAAGTAGATTGTTAGAATGAGACAATGTAGTGTTAAGATACTGTGCTAAAGAACTTAAATCTACACTTAGGATCTCTTTTATGGATCTTCTTCTATAAATCAGGAATAATAGAGTGGTAATTATTTTCAATTGGAATGCTATTTTTTTGTCTTCTATAATAAATATTTGCTGAAATGTGGCTCATAGATAGCCTTCAAAGTGTTGTTTAGGGGACATGCAGGGTCTTCTTTTGTCTAGAAAACAATATTCCCCTAGTGAAGGCGGAATATGTACCATTAATTTTTGCTAAGAAATAACGGTAAAGTCATGCTTATAATAGATTTCAATACAGCAAAACCTAATCAAAGACCAAATCGACAAAGAGGATATTAAGTATTAAATCTTCTGTATTGTTGGTTTCAGAATCAGGAAATGAACACTGAACAGTGAGCCATGGTGGGGCCAGTGTTAGACATAGAACTCATAACATATTGAGTAGCTTTTTCAAACCCATGGCAAGCTTTTATGATTTAGACATGTTTTGCCTAACCAGCCTCTTCTCTCTTTTTAAAGACTTATCCCCCACTCCATCTTCGTATTACAAGTGGCCTTACTCTCTGATTACTGTTGGGAGTAATAGAGCCTATAGTGCCTCATCTCCACCCTAAGTGGAAGCTCACTGTTCAGGAATTTTACACTGATTTAAATGATAATATGATTCCCTGGGCAGAGTGGGATTGAATTGAAGTGGTGTGTATGTTTGATGCTTAAGCCATAATATGTAAACTTCAGATTGTTTGAAGAGTTTTAATACAGAAGAAAGAAGAACTTTGCTACAGAGAGAAGCATGAAGTTAAAGTTTAGAAATGAGCAAATATAATATTTTTTGTACTTTATTCAAGTTTTTCCTGGAGTCAGGCCACATTTTATTGTTCATGTATATAGTAGATCCTCGAGTTATGACTGGCCTGATATATGAATAACTTGAGATACAATGAAATTTTAGTTTTAAATTATAGCCAAAGTCTTGAGTTAGAATGTGGCAGCTAATTGTGCTATAAGATGGTTTCACATACAGATTTAATACTTAAAGGTTTTTAGAATGAACATTATAGCATTCTTTCCTATGTGGGGTTGTGAAATTCAGGGCCAATGTCTCTCTAAGGACATTAAAACCTACCTCCATACAGGACAGACTTTGAAGGCTGTGTACAGGAGCCTGAGCCTTCAGTTATGAACTTAAGTTACAAACAGCTCTCAAAAATTAATGGAGTTTGTAAGTCAAGGGTCCACTGTATCTGAAGACTGACTGGTATGATCTTCCATCTACAGCTAAAGAAAAAAAAAATATATATATATATATATTACAAAAGCTACATAAGTATACTGGTGTAAATAGGGACACTAGCAAACCCACCACTCAGGAAGCTGAAGCAAGAGAATCATTGTGAGTTTGAGGCCAGCCTGTGCTACATAGTGAGACTTTGGTTCAAAAAGAAAAGAAAAAAAAATAGCATGCCATAAATATTTGGTAAATATTTAAATATTATATTCATATTGAAATGAAATAAAAATTCCTAGAATTTTTGAGACAATTTTTAAAAATCTGTATGACTGATAAATTATAGAATCATGAACACATTATAAAAACATTTAGTATTTTGAATGTTTATTGCCTATTTTATCTGATTTCATTGAATAATAAGCAAAATTAAGGACTTTCCAATACAAAGAACACATAGAATCACACTGAGAAGTTTCCATTAGTATAGAAAGTGTCAGGAAGATACCCTGCTAAGGAGAGCTGTGTGTGTGTGTGTGTGTGTGTGTGTGTGTGTGTGTGTGGTGGGTATGTGTCTGTTAAATAAACTGTTACCATCTCTAACTTTGACCTGGACACTGAACATTACAGAAAAGATTGCAGCAGACTTTCTCTGCAGTAAATAGAGCACAATTTCAGGAAACTTCCCGGGGCACAACAATTTCCTTTAATGAAAGAAAATAAATGCATTGCCTGGTAAACTACTGCTCTGGTATCACCATCTTTGTGCACAAAAAGTAGAACAGATGCAGCATCATATTTTGATTACTCTGTTTACGCTGTTCTTCCATGATATGTGTATTATATGTGGGAGTGTGACTCCCTACAGTTCACATGGTAAAACCCTAAACTTATGTACATGACCTTTTAACAAGCTCTTTCTCTACAAGATAACTGAAGCTAAAAGATTTCACTATAAGAGGCAGAAGAAACGAGTCCTCTCTAGCTCTCTCTCCATCTCTCTCCATCCTTGTTCAATGAGGAAAGACACATCAAGGACACTGTAAAAACAGTACCTCAGCAGGACAGAGGCGAAGCCCACATCACACCCTAACCTGAGAACAGTCTGATTTTAGATTACTGACCTCCAGGTGGGGGAGAAGATGGAACTTCATGTTGCCATCCAGCATCCATGGCATTTTGTTAAGACAGCTGAACAAAATAGTAAGACATATTTTCCATAGTGTCCATGCAGATAAAACCCTAGATAAGTTTGTAAGCACTAAGGAACAAGGCGCAGTTTATTCACATGGAATAGAAATCTTCTATGTCTACATATTTTAACTTTTATATTTAACTTATAAATATTGTTTCTATTATTGAGTATTGTGATATATTGCTGAATTCACCCACTGTGAAATTATTAAATCAAGATCTTTCACATATTTATCAGCTCACAGCATTATTTTGGGGGAAGAAATATTTGGAATCTATCCATTAGGTCATTTACAAATCTAAATTGTATTAGAAGTAAGTCTAATCATCTCTCTATATAATAAACCTCAAAAATGTATCCATTTTGCTAAATGGAAGCGTTGTAGCTTGTAACAAATACCACCCCTTATGATTCCTCCTTACCCTATGATAATAATTATTCTGCTCTCTCCTTTCCTCATTTCAGATAAAATCTTTCAGTACTAGTCTTTCTGTTCAGGTTTATTTCATGTAGCATAATGTCCTTCAGGTTTATCTACATTTCCACAAATGATAGGATCTCCTTTTAAAGTCCTACTGGAATCTTATCATATATAAGAAAGTAAACTTTAGCAAAGAGCAGCACTTACTTAACTATTCTTGATTCTGTGTATCAACTTTCTTAGGGTACCAAAAATCAAGTTTCTATGAAACACAACTGTGCTTATGTAGGTCAATTTACTTTTTCTCTTAAAAATTCAACTAACTGAGTATTTTTCCATCTATTTTCAGTTATTGTGTCATATTTTTTTCATGTTTACATTTTAGTTTGGGACAGGAGGAGCTTCGGCTCTGCTATGGTGTTAGGAATTGGAAAGTTGGGTGTTTCATGTTGGAAGTTCTTGCAGTACTGGTGTCTGCTGAAGTGACCATGATCCTATGGAACCTTGGCCAGGGCATCTATGTTAATATTGGACACAAGTGCCCTTCTCTAGTTAAGCCCATTGCTTTGATTTTCTGTGGTTCGAGGTCATAAGAAGCTGTGGAAACCTGGCAGGATCCTCAGTTCTGCTGCTCCTGTCCCTGCTCTGTGCTGTTTGCCAACTGGGCTAAACCATGACAGTGAGAGGCACATTCACCCTGTGGTGATACTGCCAGCAAACCTGGATGCAACCCACAGTGGGAAGACATGTCTCAAACTGGGCATGCATATATATCACTGGGAGATATCAGTGCCACTTGGATTCTGAGGTAGAAGTTCTGGGATGAAGATCATTTCAGAATAAAAAATATTATCTCTATTCTACTAAATAATTTCTTAAAGAAGTTTATACATCACTGTAAAACTCTCACAGTTACCAGATATTACAGTAATTACACTATGTAGCTTCAACTCAGCATTAATTATTCTGATATTTTTATCTTTATTTCAAATCTTTGACTCTAAGAAGTAAACACCATTATCAAATCACAAATAGCATTGTGTCTATATTATAAAACTTCAGAAACATTATGTGACACCTTATACATCCTCAAAAGAGTGGACTTTAGAAATTTAAAATTGACTGGTCACCTTGTTATATTTGGTGTATGTCTCTGACAAGTGACGAAAAGACCGCAGTGAGATCACTCACAGCACACTCTTCCTTCTAATCAAGAGGTTGGGCAAGGGAGCAGGGCCAGCCTTGTGGGCAGGGATTTCTCCAACCATGAAAAAAAAAAAAATTTGCTTACTACACTGCCAATCCTCTTAACCATTTATAAGAAAATCTGTAGTGAGAGCCAATAAATTTTGAAGGCTTATCACACTGACCCTTTGTAGGATCATCTTGTACTTTGTTTTGTCCTTGAGTCACTTATCAAAATCTACTGAGATCTTTCTTTGTCCCTGTATTATTATGTTCAGGCAAGTCATAAATAGATCTTTCTTCAGCCAGGAAGTAGAATTTTAATATACATGATTGGAGATGACTAGACATTTTATTGATAAGAGGTACATGCATCCTGTTATCAAATAGAATAAGAGGTACATACATATTGTTATCAAAACTTTATTCAGAATCTTTGTTTTATCTCAGTGAATGTGAAAGACTTTACTTGTCCTAGGCCAAACGTTTGCCTCTTACATGTAAACCTACTCCAAACAACACTTTATGTATTCTACATAGCAAAATTTTAGCAAGTAGAATTTAGAAGCACAATGATTAACAGAAAAATTTCATAGGAACTTATCTTAATTTAGAAGAAAATGGAAGAAGAAAGAAGACAAATTTTAAATTCTCCATATAAATTATATTAGCGAGGTGAGAATTCCAAAACAAAGCACAAAGTAAAACATTTAAAACTATATTTTTTATTTCTTTAAATGGTATCTTGAATCTAATAATTTTTGCCATATTGTTTCCTAAACTTCTATAAATTTATGTTATTTAGGGTAAAAATAAAAATTAAAAGATCCAAGATAAGAAAAACACCATGATAGGTCGTACTCAGTACATATGAATCATAACCATAAATATCAAAGGCCTCAATGTGCCAATTAAAAGACACAGACTGGCAGAATAGATTAAGAAGCAAAATTATAATTACAATTCTCCTTCTTCAGTCTGAAAGTAAAAAAATATTTTTTCTGTTAAAATATTTTTAGCCAGAATATCTTTTTAGAAGCAATTTAAAACTCTGATCTTGGGCCGGGGATATAGCTCAGTGGTTCCGGGCGCCTGTCTTCCAAGCGCAGGGACCCGGGTTCAATCCCCGGTAACCACATAACAATACTGGGTGTGGAGACTCACCCCAGCGGCAACCAGTACCACATACCACAGTGCCGGGCGTGGTGGCTCACCCCTGTAATCCCAGCACTTGGGAGGCAGAGGCAGGAGGATTGCTGTGATGTGAGTTTGAGGCTGAGCTCAAGGCCAGCCTGAACCACGGGGCGAGACCCTGTCTCAAAAAAACCTTAAAAAAAAAAAAAAAAACTCTGATCTTGTGATGAACTAAAAGGAATTATCCAAGATTTTCGAAAGGTAAGACATGATAGGTAAATGTTTTCTGAGATATTTAGAGTAATTTTTATGAGAACAGACTGTCCAAAGCTGTTATTGCATCCAGGTCTCTCTCAAGTGTGTTTTATTTTTTTAAATATATTTTTTGTTTATTTTTAGATGTTAACAGGAAATTAATATTTCATTTATCTACCAAAATAAATGTATTAGGGTAACTATCATAATGATTTTAAAAACTGGAAGTCATAGTATAACCAGGAGAAAAATAGAATTAGAATAAAAGTAAGACCTTATGTATTCTATCAAGAGTATTAATACAAAAGTTAATTATTCCTACCCTTAAAGGAATAAAAAATGATTAAATCAATTGTAGTTATCAGGAATAGTCTGTGGTTGTCCAGTCTGAATCTACATTTGGGCACCAAATGTGGTTTTCCAGGGAAGAAGACTCAGCCAGAACCCTGTGGTAAACTCCATTTCCCAGATAGCCTTATTGTTAAAAGATTAATAACTAACAAATAATGAAGTCAGAACTTCGAGGAAAAAGGCTGAGCCCAGGCTCCATTCTTTTTATTATTATTTTTATTATATTGATTGATACATTATGAATACACATGATAATCGCATTCAACAATAAGTTTGTACCAGAATATGACATGACTTGATTCTCATTTTTTCCCTTCCCCCCAGCCCTGTATACCCCCACCCCCTATATATACAATCTTTGTTTTCTTTTTTCTTTATTATTACCACATTCGTTTTCCCCTCGTTATTTACCCTTACACTCTTTCCTTTTAAATATTTTCTACATTCTTCCTACTCTGAGCAGTGGCAGTCAAAGGCCAGATACTGCAGCAGCAGAAGTGGGAGAACCCATAACCCAAGCTTGCCTGTACCTTTACTTGGTACCAAGCCTCCAATCCTAGCATGCGTAAAACAAGGCAGTTTCATAATAATCCCTATAGTTGAAGGTAAATAGGGCAGGGAAGACATCCTTAATCACGAGAAGTGCCAGGAAGTCCCAAGGCCAATAATCTTAGTGCAGACATCCTTATAGTTTAAGATCTCACAGGGTGAGGCAGATGTCCATAGTAATCCCAGCTGATGCCGCAGTGAAGGGAAGACATCTTCAAATCCAAGTAAGTAAATCTCAATAAGTAAGTTTTAAATCCGTGTAAGTTGTTTGAATAAGTTGTTCATGGTTTCCAACAATAGTCTTTGATATTTTCTATGGCATGCAAGATAGATCCTAAAGTACATGAGATTTCAGTGTTCTCAATTTTAATCATAAATAAGAAAAAATATGATAGCTAAAAATATTTCAAAACATGTTACTGCAAGATATCAGATTGATTTGTGTTAATAACTCAAAATAAAATGAGAATTAGACCCAGAATAACCTTATTATCATCTCATCATTAAAGACCTTAGTCTGGAGCCAACTGCTCAAGACACCTGAAGATATTTTAAGCGGATTAGATGCTTCTCACGTGATTTCCTGTGCTAGTTGAGAAACTGAATTAAAGAAATAGTAATTATTCCAAAGAAGCTCTATGAGCAATGAGGACTCAATTTCTCACTTTATGGATAATTTTAATTGAAAATACAATGTAATATCAATTTATTTGCATTGCTGAGATGGAATCCAGTTTTCATACTAAACTACATACTAGACCATTTTTTGTTTTTGACAAAGTTTCACTAAGTCACTAAGTTAGTTCAGCTGGACCAAAAGTGGTGATCCTCCTGCCACACACCCCCCCCCAACAAAATGATAGGACTGGAGACATGTGTCACTGAATCTAGCAATTAAATTTTAATTGATATGAATTATGTCATACATTCCATTATATTACACATGTGCTTTCATAAATAGTCCATTATTTGATTAGTGATCAGTGACTATGAGATTGTCTGCAATAATTACAAAATACTTCTCTTACGTTAGCCAATTAGATTCTACACAAAGAAAAAATTCTATAATATAAAATGTTTAACTAAGAACTTTATAGGGAGAATTTGATGTATACATTTAATGGACAGTTCAAATGTTTATGTCGGTATTCTTCCAGGAGTTCTATGACATTCCTTTTATATCTCTGTTGTTCCTGATTTCAGCATCTTGATGTCTAAATCAGGCCTGAAATGAAGATTTTACCAAAATACTGGATTGCACTGTGAGACAAAAACTAATAATATTAGAAAACTTTGGTGGCTTATTGTATTAAATTTCAAAAGAAATGACATGATTTTGAAGCAAGATTCTGTCAAAGTTAACACTAAAGAATGGCTAAACTTATAATTGAATTGTTTTGAAAAACTATCTAAAAAAATTGTCAAGAATGAAAGACAATACACAATGGGAAGTTTTTAGCCAATAATTCCTCAGACAAAGATCTAATATTTAGAACATGCAAAAAATAAGGCCCCTAAATTTAAAGACCCAATTGAAAAGTGAGGATCTAAAATGAATAGACATCCCTCAGATGAAGAAGTACAAATGACAAATAAACATATGAAAAAATGTTCAACATCACACGTCACCCAATATATGCAAATTAAAGCAATGCTGAGATTTCATCTCATTCCAAAAAGAATGACTGCTATCAAGAATGAACCAATAAAAGATGAGTATGGGGATGTGGGGAAAAAGGAGCCCTTCTCCACTGTCGCTGGGAGTGCAGACTGGTGGAACCACTTTGGAAATCCTCAGAAAACTAGAATATGATGTTCCATTTGACCCAGCTATTCCTTTTCTGGGTATCTTCCCAAAGGAATTAAAAGCATTATACCACAGTGATACATGCACACTCACCCATGTTTATAGCAACACAGCTTATAATAGCTGAAAATTAAAACAACACAAATGCCCATCAATCAACAGATAAAGAAAATGTGTTTTTTTTCTATGATACAGACTATCACTCAGACATAAAAAGAATAAACCTGAGATATTCTAGCTAAATGGATAAACCTTAAAACTCTTAAGTGAAACAAATTGAACACATGTATATAAATATTGCATTGTCTTTCAGGTGCAAGAAACTGAAAATATAAGTAAGGACCAAGATACATAATAGAAAATGTTAAATACTAAAAAACAATTATTCAATAGAGAGGAAGACCCACAGAGAGGGGAGAGGGAAAAGAAGGAAGAAAAAAGAAAAAAAAATGAGAAAAATAAGAAAAATGGAAATAGAGTTTTTGTAAATAAGGAAGAGGAAGAAGGGTTGAAGAGAGGGGAGGAGAACAGGAAATAAATGAATCAAGATATATGATGCACAGATACAAATCCACTATCATATAAATATAAACTGTACCAATAAAATAAAAACTGATTTAAAAATTGTGAAAATGAAAAATAATCTGTCTTAATGGTACCACGTCTCAGAACTGTCCTTTTTTTTGAGACAGGAAATTAAATGGAGGTTTTATAAATGTGTTTCGGGACCAGGGACTGAGGTTAAGAGCAGGCTCCTTGGGAAACGGTGACTGCACCATGGAATCAGTGCCAGGGTTGGAGCTTACTGGGCTCCAGGCCCACGCCAGAGGAGCACGCAGGGGCTGAGGTTAGCAGTGGACCCCTAGGGAAACAGCAACTGAGCCACCAAATCTGAGTCACTGAATCTGCACGGGATTGGCGCTTACTGGCCTCCAGGCCCAAGATGGAAGAGCACCCAGGGACTGAGTTTAGCAGTGGGTGGCTCTGGAAACGGTGACTGCACCATCGAATCTGCATCACTGAATCTGCACCGGGGTTGGAGCTTACTGGCCCCCAGGCCCACGCCGGAAGTGTGCCCAGGGACTAAGGTTAACAGCAGGCGGCTATGGAAATGGTGACTGTGTCACCGAATCTTCAGCCAGGGTTGGAACTTACTGGCCTCCAGGCCCACGCCGGCAGAGCACCCAGGGACTGAGGTTAGCAGGTCAGAGTCTGACTTTCTCCAAGGCAACTGCAGAAGCACATCCAGTTACCTTGTACTGGTGAGTAGGTGAGCCTGTTGGAACACCAGCCCCTACCATTGCAGCTGCACAGAATCTAGAGCATACTGGCCTCCAGGCCGACTGCACAAGTGAGCCCAGAGACTCTGTATTGATGGAAAGATGGGCCCATTGGAACCTTAGGCAGCACCATTATAGTAGTGGAGGAGCTAGAGCCTTTCTGCCTCTAAACCACAAGTGAGAAGGTGTTATGACTGTATTGATTGAGTGCCTCATATGGTGTGCCAGAACTAGGGGTTTTTCATTAGCTTCCAATACAGACTGTAAAGAACAACCCAGGAAACACTGATATTGTAAAGTTCCTAACTATTAGGAGGAAAGTGACTTGCAACAAACAGTGCCAGAAAAAAGACCCGGTCAGAGATGAGGAAACAATCACAGTCTCAGATACAAAGATCCTCACCTCAAGGAAACATAGGGGGAAGGGAAATAGAGAAGTGTGAAGCCCAGGCTCCAGGGTCCTCAGAAACGGTAAACAGAGCAGATCTAGTAAAGTGGAAATCAGAACTGATCTCTAAGATGAAAGCAGAGATATTGAACACTATCATCATGATTATTAATAGAGCTAAAGAGGAAATCATGGAGTTGATAGAATCCAAGATAGCAAAAGCAATGAAACATTTTCAACACCTACAAGCAGAAGCCTAGGAAACTAAGAAAGAAAATGAAAGCTTGCACAATAGAATGAATTTGGCAGAAGACCGAATTTCAGACCTAGAAGACAGGATCTCAACCGATGAACTGGAAAGGCACAATAATGGAAAGGCATAATTGATGGAAAAAAGCAAGCGATAATGAAAAGTCAATCAAACAGCTCCTAGATGATTCAAAGAAGAATAACATAAGATTGATTGCAGTCACTGAGGAAGCCGGAGACAATACTAAAAACATCAAAAAGCTATTCACAGAGATAATGGCAGAAAACTTCACATAAAAAAGGGAAAGAATTGGACATACAAATATATGAAGCATACAGAATGTGACATGCCTCTGACATGAAAAAATCTACACCTAGGCATATAATCATAGAAGTCCCAGATATCAAAAAAACAAAGAATGAAATCCTGAAAGCAGCCAGAGAAAGAAAACAGTTACATTCCAAGGGAAGCCCATCTGGAAGACAGCAGACTTCTAATCTCACAAACTCAATGCAAGAAGATCCTGGAATGAAGTCTTTCAAGCCATAAAAGACAACAACTTCCAACCCAGACTAATGCATACATCAAAACAATCATTCAAAATTGATGGGGAAATAAGATACTTTCATGACGAAGAACACTTGAAAAACTTCACAAATATGAAATCAGTGCCCCAAAACATTTTAAAGAATGTCTTGGAGAAAAATAAGGAAAGTTACAAATCCATGAGACCTATCTGAGTTAACCCATAGAACGAAACAAGAAACTGATGGAAAAAGGACAAAAGTAGAATAACACAGCCAAAAACAGGAAAAAATGGCAGCACTAAATTTACCTATATCAGTCATAACCATTAATGTCAATGGACTCAGGGCACCAATTAAGAGATACAGACTGGCAGAGTGGATCAAGAAGCAAGATCCTACAATTTTCTGCACAAAAGAAACACACCTAATTTAGAAAGAAACCCATGGACTGAAATTAAAGGAATGGAAAACAATACTCCATGCAACTGGAAACAGCAAGAAAACAAGAGTGCTGATTTTATTTTCAGATAGAAAAGATTTCAAGCCAAAACTGATAAAGAGAGATAAAGATGGACACTATCTTTTAGTTCAGCAAAAAATCCAAGAGACAGAAATCACAATCTTAAATATCTATGCTCCAAATTCTAATGCACCCAACTATATAAAACAAATATTAATAGACTTGAAAACCAGATAAACTCCAATACAATAATAGTAGGGAACCTGAATACCCCATTGTCACAAAAAGACAGATCGACTGGACAAAAAGTCACTAAGGAAATCCTTGAGCTCAACCAGACTCTTCAGCAAATGGATCTAATAGATGCCTAAAGAGTATTTCACCCCACAAAGTCAGAATTTACATTCTTCTTAGGTGCTCATGGATCATTCTCCAAAATAGACCATGCACTCATTCATAGAACAGGTTTAAGCAAATATAAAGGGATTGATGTTACCCCTTGTATACTGCTGTACCGTAATGCCCTGAAATTGGAGCTGAATAGCAAAGGAAAGCCCAGGATCTTCACAAACACATGGAAACTGAACAACACTCTGCTGACCAACCAAAGGCTCACAGAAGAAATTAGAAAAGAAATTGAGCAGTTCTTAGAACTAAAGGATAACACCAGTACAACATATATAAATTTATGGGACACAATGAAAGCAGTTCTATGGGGAAAATTTATAGAAGCGAAACCCTACATCCAGAAAACGGAGCAAGCTCAAATAAACAACTTAATGCTGAACCTCAAGCGACTAGAAAGAGAGGAGCAAAACGAACCCAAAGATTGCACTAGGCAAGAAATTATAAGGATCAGGGCAGAAATTAATGCAATAGAAACCAAGAGAACGGTTCAAAAAATCAATGAATCCAAAAGTTGGTTCTTTTAGAGGATAAACAAAATTGATAGACCTTAGCCAACCTCATTAAAGAAAGGAAGGAAAAGGCTCATATCTATGCTATTAGGAATGAGAACGGAGGAATGAGTCCAGAGGATAATCAACACCTACCTTGAAAATTTATACTTCAATAAAATGGAAAATGTAGAAGAAATGGATAGGTTTCTAGACACATATGAACGCCCAAAGCTGAAAAAAGATGATATAGAAATGTTAAATGCCCAATAACAATCTGTGAAATTGAAAATGTAGTTAAAAACTTGCCAACAAAGAAAAACCCTGGACCTGACAGTTTTACTGCTGAATTCTATAATACTCTTAAAGAAGACTTAGTGCCTCTACTTCTGAAACTCTTCAATGAAATTGAAAGGGAAGTAGTATTCCCAAACTCATTCCTGGAAGCCACCATTACCCTGATTCCAAAAACAGAGAAAGATCTAACCAAAAAATATAACTACAGGGCAGTATCCCTAATGAAAATTGATGCAAAACTCCTCAATAAGATCCTGGCAAACAGAATACAGAGAATTATCAAAAAGATTATACACCCTGACCAAGTTGGACTCATCCTAGGGATGCAAGGATGGTTCAACATATGTAAATCAATCAATGTTATACACTATATTAACAGGCTTAAGGACAAAAATCATATAGTCATCCCAATTGATGCAGAAAAAGGATATGACAGAGTACAACACCAGCCTATGTTCAAAACTCTATAGAAGATCAGAATAGATGGTCTGTATCTCAAGCTAATAAAAGCTATGTATGAGAAATCTTCAGCCAGTATCATACTAAATGGTCAAAAATTGTAACCTTTCGCACTAAGATCAGGAATAAGACAAGGATGTCCTCTCTCACCACTTCTGTTCAATATAGTTCTGGAAATATTAGGCATAGCAATTAGGCAAGAGAAAGAAATAAAAGGAATAAAGATTGGAAAAGAAGAAGTTAAGCTGTCATTATTTGCTGATGACATGATACTCTATCTAGAGGATCCTAAAAACTCAATTAAAAAACTGCTGGACCTAATTGCCAATTTTAGCCACGTAGCTGGTTACAAGGTCAACGTTCAAAAATCAATAGCCTTCGTATACACAAACAGTAGACCCACTGAGATAGAAATGGGATAGTCAGTCCCTTTCACAATAGCACCCCCCAAAAAATAAAATATCTAGGAATCAATCTAACAAAGGAGGTGAAAGACCTCTACTCTGAAAACTATAGCACTCTGAAAAAGGAGATAGAAGATGATATCAATAAATGGAAAGACATCCCTTGCTCCTGGGTAGGAAGAACCAATATTGTCAAAATGACTATACCTCCAAAACTACTCTACAGATTCAACACAATCCCAATTGAAATCCTAACAGCATATTTCACAGATCTAGAGAAAAAAATTCAAACTTTCATCTGAAATCACAAAAGACCTAGAATAGCCAAAGCAATTCTAAACAACAGGGACATGGTGGGGGGCATTATAACTTAGAACCTGAAACTATACTATAAAGCCACCGTGATAAAAAACTGTACGATACTGGCAAAGTAACAGACTGGAGGATCAATGGAGTAGACTAAAAGATCCAGAAACCACTGCAGATACACTGAGCCACCTCATCTTTGACCAGGGAGTCAAAAATCTTCAATGGAGAAAAGCTAGCCTCTTTAACAAATGGTGCTGGAAAAGCTGGGCTTTAACTTGCCAAAGACTAAAACTAGATCTAACTCTTTCACCGTGTACGAAGCTAAAATCAAAGTGGATAAGAGACCTAAATATTAAAACAGACAGTCTAAACCTTCTGCAAAACAAGTTAGGTAAAACTTTCGAAGACACTGGCTTAGGGAAAGACTTCATGAACAAAAATTCTGTAGCACAGAATTGGCTGAAGAAATCAAGAAATGAGATGTCATTTTTTTTTCATTTTTTAAAATCTTTATTGGTACATTAAATATACACATCATGATAGAACTCCATAATAGGGATTTGCACCAGTATAAGACACAACTCAATTCTCATTTTTTCCCATAGTCATACCCACCCTACCACCCCCATAAATATAAAATTTGTTACCTCATTTTTTGCTACAATCTCAACATTTTCCCCCTTCACCCTATTTTACATTGAGCATTTTGTATTTCACAATATATAACATACCATGCTAGGACTCATTTACATCTTTATTTTCTCATACCAGAGGAAAGATGTGATATGTACCTATCTGTGTCATATTTATTATTTTTCAAAGCTTCTGCACAGCAAAGGAAACCACCAACAGTGCAAACAGGCAACCAACAATGTGGGAAAAAAATCTTGACCAGCTGTTCCTCGGACAAAGGGCTACTATGTAGAATATATAAAGAGCTCAAAAACATCAGCTCACCCGAATTTAAAGACCCAATTCAAAAATGGGCATTTGAAATAAACAGATATGTTTCAGAGGAAGAAGTAAGAGCAGCTAAGAAGCATATGAAGAAATTCTCAACATCATTAGTCATTCGAGAGATGCAGACAAAAACAACACTGAGATTTCATCTCACTCCACCAATGTTGGCGAGGCTGCAGGGAAGAAGGAACACTTCCCCATTGTTGGTGGGTCTGTAGATTGATACAACCCCTGTGAGTATCAGTTTGGAGATTCCACAAAAAGCTAGGACTGGGGGACCCATTTGACCCGGCCATTTCCCTGCTAAGTATATACACACAAGAATTAAAAGACTCTTATCACAGTGACATATGTGCATCCATGTTTATAGCAGCCCAATTTGTGATTGCTACATCTTGGACACAACCCAAGTGTCCATCAACTGGTGACTGGATAAAAAAACTGTCTTTCTTCTACAGAATGGAGTACTACTCTGCCATAAAAAATGATAAGTTTGAATCATTTCTACTTAAATGGACATACCTTGAGGATATTCTCATAAGTGAAATAAATAGGGCACAGATAGGTACATATCGCGTCTTTCCTCTGGTATGAGAAAATAAAGATGTAAATGAGTCCTAGAATTGTATGTTATGTATTGTGAAATAGAAAATGCTCAATGTAAAATAGGGTGAAGGGGGGAAAATGTTGAGATTGTAACAAGAACATAAGGAAACAAATTTTATGTATATGGGGGGCGGTAAGGTGGATAGGGCTATGGGAAAAATGAGAATTAAGTTGTGTCTTATACTGGTACAAATCCCCATTATGCAGTGTAATCATGATGCGTATTGTGATGTACTAATAAAGATTTAAAAATTTAATAAATGAATAAAAGAAGAAATGTATTTATGGTCCATATCCATGATAAATCAGATGTATTAGACTTGCTGTTGTCAAAACCTTTGCTTTATTTGATTCCTGTCAATAAACATAATTTCAATATTATTCATTTCCTGCTGAATTTATGTCAATGCGCACAATGTATTAGAAATTTTTCTGCATAAAAGTGGTTAAAAATCAACAAGGAATGTTTTGGGCTATATCACAGTTTTTTAAACTCTGTTGGGATATGTTCTTGTTTCATTATTTTATCTTTTTTTTCATGTCTTTTATCTCAGATTTTAAAATTTCATTGAAATTTAGTTCTATATGTGACTCATTATTGATGCCAGTCCCTTCACAACTTAAATAATAGTATGTAAATTAATAGCTTGTGAGGTCTGCGTAACTGAGTCTGCGCCGGGGTTGGAGCTTGCTGAACTCCAGGCCTACACTGGAAGAGTGCCCAGGGACTGAGTTTAGCAGTGGGCGGCTCGGGAAATAGTGACTGTGGCACCAAGTCTGCATCACCAAATCTGCACCAGAGTTAGAGCTTACTGGCCTTCAGGACTACGCCAGAAGAGCACCCAGGGACTGAGGTTAGCAGCGGGCAGCTCAGGAAATGGCGACTGTGCCACCGAATCTGCGTCAGGGTTGGAGCTTGCTGGCCTCCAGGCCAACACCAGAAGGGCACCCAGGGACTGAGTTTAGAAGCGGGCGGCACAGGAAATGGTGACTGCGGCACCGACTCTGAGTCACTGAAACTGCGCCGCAGTTAGAGCTTACGGGCCTCCAGGCCTATGCCGGAAGAGCGCCCAGGGACGGAGTTTGGCAGCAGGCAGCTCGGGAAATGGTGACTGTATCACTGAATCTGCGCCAGATTTTGGAGCTTACTGGTGGCCAGAAGAGCGAGCAGGGACTGACTTTAGCAGCGGGCGCCTTGGGAAACTATGATTGTGGCACTGAGAATGCGTCACTGAATCTGCGCCGGGTTTGGAGCTTGCTGGCTTCCATGCTCACACCGGAAGAGTGCCAAGGGACTGAGTTTAGCAGTGGGAGGCTCAGGAAATGGTGGTTTCAGCACCGAGTCTGCGTCACTGAATCTGTGCCAGGGTTGGAGCTTGCTGGCTTCCAGGCCTACACTGGAACAGTGCCCAGGGACTGAGTTTAGCAGGTCAGAGTCTGACTTTCTCCACAGTAAATGCAGAAGCACATCCAGTCAGCTTGTATTGGTAAGTAGGTGGGCCTGTTGGAAAAACAGCCCCTACCATTGCAATTGCACAGGGCCTACACCCTACCGGCCTCCAGGCCAACTGCACAAATGAGCCCAGAGACTCTGCATTGCTGAGCAGGTAGGCCTACTGCAACCTGAAACAGTGCCATTGTAGCAGTTCAGGAGCCACAGTCTCCCTGCCTCTAAAGCACAAGGGAGAAGGTGTTCTGACTGTATTGATTGAGTGCCTCATATGGTGTGCCAGAAGAAAGGGATTTTCTTTAGGTCCCAATACAGACTGCAAAGAGCAACCCAGGAAACACTGCTATTTTAAGGTTCCTAACTATTAGGAGGAAAGTGACTTGCAAAAAACAGCGAAAGAAAACAGGGCAGGTCAGAGATGAGGAAACACTCCAAATCTCAGACACAAAGATCCTCACCTCCAAGTAACACAGGGGGAAGGGAGATAGAGAAGTGTGAAGCCCAGTCTCCAGGGCCCTCGGAAATGGTAACCAAAGCAGATCTAATAAAATGGAAATCAGAACTGATCTCTGAGATGAAAGCAGAGATATTGGACACTGTCAACATGATGATTAATAAAGCTAAAGAGGAAATCATGGAGTTGATAGAATCCAAGATAGCAAAAGCACTGGAACCTTTTAAACACCTACAAGCAGAAGCCCAGGAAATTAAGAAAGAAAATGAAAGCTTGCACAATAGAATGAA
>PVIR01003801.1:5502-84959 GCA_004026965.1 Petromus typicus | reverse complement strand
AGGCGGTGAGTGCTCCAGAATGACAGCTGTACTTTGGTTAGGAGAGATAGGCTTTTGCTCTTTGTAAACCACTGCACACAAGTATGGCCTTTTCCAGAAAAAAAGAACACACAGCAAAACCCACAAACGTGAGTATGTGTGTGTATGTATATATATATATATATATATATATATATATATATATATATATATATATTTATATATATTTATATATATTTATATATATATTTATATATATATTTATATATATATTTATATATATATTTATATATATTTATATATATTTATATATATATATATTTTTTTTTTTTAAGGAAAAATTGACTTTAACATAATAAGGGAATACAAAGCATATGAATGCCTTTTAAAATCACCTCTCCTGATGGGGGTGCAGGGTGGGCATTAGCCACATTCCCAGAAGTTCTTAATGTGTCCGTGTTTTGGAGCACTGTTGGGACAGATGTGTTAACCTGAAAAAATATCTTTTGTTTTTGCTATAGTGATATGTAGAAAAAAAACTAGAATGAAATTTTGTCTCTCTGCTACTCAAGACAGTTTAAACAGTGTAAAGGAAACAAAACTTTGTAGTTTTGAAGGGATGTCAGTGTCCACACAGTAAATGACCCATTTCTGTGGCTGTGGCTGGAGCCCCACAGATTCGCTCCAGGCTAACATACTTGCCCTGTTTCTTCCACAGGCTCCCCTTTCAACGGACTGAATCATGAACTAGTGCAAAAATTGAGAAGGTTGTTTGTTGTGATTTGAGGAGTCTTGACGCTCTGTTTCCAATCAGTATTAACTAACCACTCCAACTGAGGGCTTACAAAAGAAGGAGCCCCTTCACAGAGGATGGTTGAGAAAGGTGTACTATGTTCTGGCGAGCTACCTTTTTCACGAGGAGTTTTCCACAGATTTGTGAAAGGATTCACGAAATCCTGAGGTTTGTGGTGGAGTGTTTACTGGCGACCCTCAGAAGGTTCTAGACCTGCTCTGTGAAGGCAGAAGCCAGGTTGGCTGTGCTGGAGCTCAGCTCTGGCCAGTGTTATCGTGACTCCACCCTCGGCCAAACCCCGACTGCCTGCCTCTTCAATTAATCTACAACGACCCACCTCTGTGCATGCTTCAGCCAGTCCTTGACCAATCCCACTTGTATGTTTACGCCCTCTACCGTTTACTATATAAATGACTGTATTTTGCATTAAAGGTGGAACAGTTCTCCAAACGTTCCCCAGAGTATGCGTGGTAACTGTGCCTACTGGCCCGAGTTTCTGTGACCCACCAAAACACAACAGGTCTGGACACCGGCAATATTTTTCATATCAGCTGAAGAGCTAGTGCCTCTGCATGAAATACAGTCATGTGTGTGTCTTGCAGCTCCTCCTTATACGTAGCCAATGACAATGTAATGTTCACTGGTTGTGTGGATGTAATGGATTATCTTGAGGTTTGGAGGAAGGCAGCTTCAGTGGATGGGGTTCCAGGGGAAACCCACTTTACCAGACAGAATTTCTGGGCTAGATTTTTCTTACCCAGGACTCCAGCTCAGACACAGAGCTCTCACTACTTCAGAGGAGAGCATGTGATGCAACTGGAAATGAACTGCAGGACGTTTCCTTTTAGATTTTGTCCCAACACTTGAACCAGTAACAGGGCTCTGTTATGAAGTTACAAGGTCACACCTTCAGTTTTGCCCATGGAGGTTAATTACCTGGGTTCTCAGAGTGCCTTCCCAGTAAAAGTACAAATCTGCATTCGAGGACTCAAGTTTACTCCAGAATGAAGGTCGTATGCTTATGAAACTTTGTTTTGACCTTGGAAGCACTGAAAGTCTCACTCTACATTTGCAAGAACAGGCTTAAAATCCTGGCACCTTGGCCAATTTCCAAACTGTGCAATCCTCAACTTGCCTCATCCTCCTCCCCAATATTTCTTCCGACCAAGCGGAAGAGAAGGTCACCTTCTAGCTTATAGGGTTTTAGAAGACTTTGGAGTAACAGTAGATTAATGAGGAGAAATTTAGCACAAACCACCTCTGGACATTGGCTACTTGGTGGAGTAACTGAGTCTTACTTTGTAAATTTTAATGTAAAATGATTTAAAAGATCCCAACTTAAAAGCTGCACTTCAAATGTAAAACTAATTTAATCAATTAGTTGGATAAAGGCCCCGCTCAAAAAATTTTACCTTCATTAGGAAAAGCAAATGAAGTGAGTGGTTATGAATGTGCAGTGCACATGTTAGGGGGGAGGGGCTCTGTGGGGAGGATCAGCTTAGCACATTCAGCCTTGGAAACATTCTCACTCAGTTAAGACAGGCTCAGAATGGGGCTCAGACTTGTTCAGATGGCTGTGGCTATGGACAGCGGTTTGTTCCCATGGATGGCGTGTGGGATGAAGATGCGCGCGTGCAGTGCAAGGCTGCCTGTGCCCCTGGGGAGCTTTGCCCACACCCTGTGACCCCAGTGAGGAGTTGGGAGGATAGGTGCACACTGGCCTCACTGGGCTCAACCACACAGGGACCGAAATGGCACAGCAATGGGATGAAGATGGCTTCTGCACCTGTGAGCTGGAAGTCATCACCTGTTCCGCTGTGGCAGTTGGCCTGGTCATCATCGCATTCGTCCATTGGGTTCCCGTTGGGAGTGGTCGGTCCAGCTGTTGGTGCTGAAAGGAGATCCAAGGATTAGTACCCCACACCTCTCAAATGTGTTCGCAGGGTTTGGGCTGTTGGATCTGCTAACGCTTTGTAGAAAACTCTAATCTGTGGGGAGAGAGCCAGGGGCATGCTTTGCCTCTATTTCCAGAGGCTAAATATACTTGGATTTTGCAGAATGCATCAGAGCCTATCTTGCTTTGGTGTTTGATTCATATCTGCCCAATAGATTTGGCTGCCTTAGCCTGTTACACATTGTCTTATCTACATGAGCCTTCTTTTTCTGAAAAGCTCTTGAGTTCTCATTGGCTGTATATTCATGACACTGGAGTTGCAAACTGTGATGATACAGATTTTGCTTGAATGGTTTATCATTTCATTTTCAAGGTTCCAGAGAATTCACTCATCATGAATTCTTTTGTATTCTCAGTATTGACTGAGTTTGCTAAGTTTATATTATTGTTTATTCCCCAACAGGGAGCATCAACATTCACACTGAGACTCATATTGTTCTTTTTTTCTTTTAAAGCAGCACTCTTGCATTTTTTGCTAAGGAGTTTCTGGACCTGAGAGCCCTCCTGAGAGAGCAGGTGTGTGACAGCATTGGCTCCGATTTCCTGAGGTTCAGTTACCTGGACTCTTATAGACTGCATTCCACTGTTGGCAGGTACCCTCATATCTTTGAATTTGGAGTTGAAAGGTAGCCAACATTAATCAAAGACTGCTTTTGAAGTTTTTTACATTTACTCCAGTCTGTTTTTTTCAGTCTTGGTTTTGCAATCTGTTTAATATTTTACAGTTTTCCGCATTGCATTTCATTTTACAAGACTGAGATAAGGCACAGTTCCCTTGATGTCTGAGAAACATATGAGATTGGAGGAGCTTGGTGAGGTGAGAGGTCCTTCTTATAGCTTCTGTCCTGCAGGAATGTTCTCAGTCAAAACTTGACACTCTTTGCTACTGTTCTTATGTACTAAGCAAAGTTTTGAAAAATGTAGAAATGTAGCCAAGTTTCAACTTCTTCAGCTACCTGAGCTGATAGGCCAATAATTAATAAGGAGGAAGCATCATGTATAGACAGAAAACACATGTAGTCTTTGGGCATGCAATCTGGATGCTGTAACACCACACATATTCTGGGCTTCCCTTATTTCTACCTTTGGATCAGTAGAACGTTCTGTGGAAATCCACACATTGTCTTCCCTGAGCTGTCCTTGTCTCTGATGATGTGCTACGTGCAAGTGTTTTAAACTCTCTATATTTTTACTGATTGCTCTGGGTTTCTGGTGGTGTCCATAAAGAGGTTCCATGTTGGCAGTGCTTAGAATAAACTGTAAAAAGTAGTTAAGTGAATGATTTCTATGCTCCAACTTTCCTTTTTGGAAATATATAGTCTGATTCTGTTTCTTTTTGAAGCTTTAAACTTTTTTATTAGTATATGTAGGTGATGCATAGTGAGTGAATACACTCACCGTGGGATATTAGCACATGTAAGTGTCACATCTCTGTGTCTTTAGTGTAAGAGCTAGCCTCGAGTAGCGCAACCTCTCACAGAAGGCTGGCTGGGACCCCATCTTTTCCTGTGTCCTTCAGATGTCTCTGGTCAAAGTAGGCACAAAATGGATATTTAATAAGGCCTGTTAACCAGTTTGAGAGAGAAGAAAACTTTTGCTTTTCACTAATTATACTAAAAAGCTTTGACATTACTTTCTTGGATGTTGGTTTTTCCCATAGCCAGGGGCAACTCCTTCACTTTTGTGAGTGCTGGCAAACATCTGCAGGCAAATCCCTTCCCCAGCAATTTCCACCTCCACTCACTCCGGAGCTGACACTGGCAAACTGCCACCAGGCTCAGTGTTTTCGACTGTCCATTCACTGCACCTCCTAAATCAATGTTGCCTTCCAGAATGGGACTAGAGACCCGCCTCATACACCAGGCTCCCTTCCTAAGGCCATATTTCTCAGTACCCCGAATGAAAAGAATGTGTTTTCAGTGGGTTTGATCGGCCCAGCCCTTCTTTGTTTTGGCATCTTTACCAAAGCCCTGGCACATTGTCACACTTGGTCTGTGCTGTTGGCAATTGGATTCAGAGGTCTAGGGCATGACTACAGATATAGAAAGAGCCAATCAGTAAAGAATGGGAGATGATGGCTTGATCTGAAATAAACACATAGAAAAGTAGCTATGAATTATTCAGTAGTATGGTGACTGATAGCTTAAGATCCTGTGTTGCATATAAAAAGTTTTATGATATTTAATGTGTTCAGACATGTAATTATGTTTAGGTAGCTCAAAATATAGGTACTTCGGAAACCTTAGAACACGGTATTAAAAAGCATTCTTTGAAACCACTCTGAGCATATGCTCAAATGATTAACATCTTGGTGTCAGCAATAGCCATTCTGCGAGCTGACATGGAGAAAGACCTCTATGGGGATAGAAAAGCTGGGGTAAGGTTACTCATTTATGCCTGAATCAAAGGCAGATGGAGATTCTAATGCACAAAAACAGTAAATGAATAAATGACCAAGCATCTCATTCATTACATGTTAAAAGACAGTGCAGGCTCCAGGTCAGCATTTGCATAAATTTGGCCTTGACATTATTGTAGATAGGTAAATTAATTAGATATTTTATAGGCAGTTAGACAGGGCCAGCTCTCAAGGAGCCCATGTGGAGAACACGAAGACACATTCACTGAAGGCAGTGAATAAAGAGAGAAACTACAGCCCCCACACAGGCTAAATAGCAGTGACTGTGTCTATCACTTCGGTGGACACCAAGGTCTTACCCACCCCTTCCACAAAGAAGCCCTGACTGAAAATCCTTGCATGCTTGCTACGTGACTTGCTTTCCCTTTGGATCTCTCTTAAATCATTATTATCTAAGTGATTATATACATTGTCCTCTTACTGGTTGATCATAGTTTTGTCCATCTTGTGATTTCACTGGACCAATATTACTTATGTGACTGTACATGCAGTGTTGCTAGTTGGCTACAGTTTTGTTCCCACCTTGAACTCTCCCCGAGAGACAAAGTGGGTGAGAACCTGTTTTCCAGTTCCCTTTCTGTCTCCCTGAGAAACTTTCTTTCTCTCAATAAACTTTTCCTACCCTTAATCTCCTGTGTTTTTAGAATTTGTTCTTTGATTTTAGAGAGTGCAAACCTGTGTTTCAGATGTCTAGCAGGTTTGGGAATTACACCTGTTGCCTCCTATATCAACCTGACCTTCATCTGATGATCACAGTGTAGGCAACAGATCGTCAACACGGCCTCTCCATGCTCATGCACATGCACGTTATCTCGTGGAAGCTCTACTTCTTTACTGCAGCCTGCGAAATTCATCTATGTCTTGATGTCTTAGTGCATCCCACATGGCTTGTTGCTAGTGTGTGATGGCAGCCAGCGCTGAAGACAGAAACTCTGACACAGAACTCTAAACAACACATAAGAAGTCAAAGGAGCTGGTGGTTGCCAGGAGTAGAGGAGGGAGAGCAGGAGACAAGCGGGAGAGGGTTTTAGTTTGGCGTCATTGCGATGCTTCGGGAATGGAAGAAGTGGTTGTACAGTGTAACTAGGATGTACTAAATGTCACTGTATTGTGGACTTTAAAATGTTGAATTTCATGTTATGTGACTTTTACCTCAATAAATTATTATTATTAATTAATTAATTTTTACAAAGTCAAGAGAGGCAATTTCATAGACTCTAAAAACAGTGCTGTAAACAACTTAAGAGAAAAGCAGGATTCTGAAGGTGTTGTTTTAGGGTACACACAGGAATCCCCAGCCTCCATGACTGGCAGGTGCAGAGGTACAGGTGCCCCCCAGGGGACAGAAAACAATTTTCTGGAGCATTTGTCCTCAAGCAGAGATGTCTGATAAAGGAGATAACGACAGAGGAGAGAGGAGGTTCTCTGGGAACTGGAATACCTTCCACGTCACAGCCCAACAGCTCCATCCGCAGCCCCAGTCCGCCATGAGTGGCTCTCTCGGGGTAGATCCGGATGAATCGTGTGGAAATAGGTGGAAAAGTCCGTAGCTCAGGTGTGTCATAGTTGTTGTTGCCCTCGAAAGACTGTGAAGTGCAAAGAACTCCAATTATTATGAAAAAAAATTATGACTTCCATTTCTGATGGCTGTTTCTTCCCTCTGGATGGGGCATGAACAAATTTTCCTCCACCTTCTACAGGTCTAGTAATGGCGACTACGAGGGAAATTGACAGTAGACAGACTGGCAGGAGCTAAGGGGAACTAGCTCCTTTCCTGAACAGAGGTGGGACAAGGAAGGAAGAGACTGTCACTATATAGTAGGATCTAGGCTCAGACATTCCTCTTTGTCCGGGGTGGGGAAGTGGTGTGGCAACCCAGGGCAGAGCAGATGATTCTGGGGCAGATGAACGGGTCCTGGGAAGAACCGGTGACAGCTGGTGACGGGGCCTGTCTGGTCCAGGTGTCCACTCCAGTCTTTTTGTGAAATCACTTTAGTCTTCCCTGGTGGAGGAGACCCCAGGTATCATTCCCAATAACTAAGTTCCTTTCAGAGAATTGCCACGGAGGCAGGTAAGGCGGCTCAGGGAAAGCCCTTCCCTTCATTTTCTGGGCTCCTGATCCCCTGAACTTGAAATTCCAATGGGCATATGTGGGGATGGTGGTTCCTAAAGTCCTCAGGGACTTTTAATAGGGGAGAAAACCCAGCCCTGTCCCATTTCCTAAATGGCTGACATTTTTCTCATAAATAAGAAAGGAAGAAACAAACTTTTGGTAAGATGTGACAGATGTCACTTCTCAGCAACCTGACTGTACAAGCGGAAGCTACACCAGAAGCTGAAGATTTAATGAGACATTTTTAAACACTATGCTGATATGCCCTGGAGAGGTGATACTTTTATCACTTCCTTGAGGTGGAGGAAGATAACTCAGGAAGAGAATTTGGCATATTTCAGAGCTTACAATAGTCACTACATTTTTAGTAAATACTTCTGTTGGGCTCTTTGAAATGAGAGGATCCTTGTTTTGCTAAAACTTGGTCCTCCAAAAAGGAATTAAATTCTAGATGTACAGGAGAGTGATTACTATTTTATTCAATGCTGTGGAGGCAGCATAGGTCTGTGCTTGTAGACAGCAAACACACTACCACTGAGCTACCCTCTCAGCACAGAGATAGTGTATTTAACAGTATAGATCCTGTTGATTCAGAGCTCAAGTTGTTCCAACCATGTGAGATCACTTTTAGTCTAAGAAGAGTTGCTGCTTCCTCATTATTGAGGAAAGACCTCCTCCTCAAGCATCTTGACTATTCTGCCATGTCTGCTGTGGACTGTGGCACTCTTTTGAAGTGTGCCCTAACTTGAAGCCACTGTGACATTTGCAGATGCTGGGCCACCACTAGATTTTCTTCTTTCCCTTCTCACAGGCAAGAAAATCAAAATCACTGAATGGAGTAATAGGAAAACGGAGCCATGCCAGGTCTGTTTTCTTTTTCAAGAAATAGGTAAGTCTCGTAATGGAGTGAAGGGGGGAAAATAATGAGATTATAACAAAAAGGATGGAAACAAAGTTTATGTATATGGGGGTGGGGGTGGGGGTGGGGGTGGGAGGGCGGGCAGGGTTATGGGGAAAATGAGAATTAAATTGTGTCATATACTGGTACAAATTCTCATTGTTGAATGCAATCATGATGTATATATGTAATGTACCAATAAAGATTTCAATTAAAAAAAAAAGAAATAGGTAAGTCTACACAGAGTCTCTCTTCCCAGCATCAGGCTAGATTTGATTGAGGAGGGGGAAGAGGGCTCAGAAAAGGGAAACAGCCCTTGGTCAGGAATGCCTGTTTATGTACCAAATGTTATATGATGTCCATTGGTGTGAAGCACTGTTTTTAGTGCTTAAAATAGATTAACTCATGTAATCTTCAAAACAGCTTGAAGAGGCCATATCTACTTCACCTTTGGCAGATGAGGAAACTGAGGCACACGGCAGTGGAGGAATTTGGCCAAGGCCACACTCCACGTAGTGCTTAGCCGAGCTAGGCTTCTGACTCAGGCAGTCTTAGCTGGCTGGCACGCCTAACCATGCTTCTAAGACTTCTCTGCTTTTAGTCATCTTGCAGACCAGGTGCTGGAGGATTGCTCAGTGGGGCCCAGAGAGTCTGCCTACCATATGTGAGACCTCAAGTTTGATGCCCAGCGTGAAAAAACTTGTTTTTGAGAGGGCTTCCTGCTATGTTACCAAGCCTGGTCTGGAACTATGGAGTAGTATAGATCCAAGTAGGCTCCATTGATCTTCCCCCCTCAATCACCACGCCCAGCTTCTAGTCTCTTTGTTTTAATAGGTGAGAACTCTGAAGTCCAAGAAGTGATTACGCCCAAGGAAACACATTTAGTGTCGTTAATTTGGTGCAAATGGCTTTGAGGACTGGTGGACCAGATGGCATGGCGAGCTGGGCTCACACTGGTTATACTGGTGGGACCATGCCCCGTGGCTGGGTCAAGACATCATACAGCTGCCAAAGATGTGATCATTCAGGCGCAGAAATGTCTCTGCAAAGTAGGAGACACATGTAGGTGAAAACAAAGAGCTTGTGTAGGGTGTGACAAATCAGTGGTTTTCTGAATTCTAAAAGTAAATTAATTGGCTTTTTCCAACTCAGAAAAGCCACTTGTGATATGAAAATAGAGCTGCCATTTGCAATTAGTTTTCTTCTTCTTCTTTGTTTTAATAGTAAATTCACTATCAGGGTCCTGTACTCTTAATAGAGCTACAGTCCTCGCCAGTAATTGAGAATCTGACATATATTATTGTTAGGCCCAATTAAGTTGTTGTCGTATGGTGCTAATTATAATGAAAATAACATCACTTACCACACAAGTTCTGTCTAGTTCACAAAGTTCCAGAGATAGGGAAGAAAAGTGTGAGATCTACCGAATCCCAGGCTCCCCTCTTCTTTTTACTTTGAGGACAGAATAAGCAGAATGGAACTTCACTCTGAAAGCTGCTGCTGGTGAGCTGGGAAGAGTATTACTGATCAAACCCAATGGGCATGGGCTGTGGCTAATTTTGATAACAGGAACAGGAGTTATCTTGTGTCCTGTGACTAATCATGTCTTAGAGACAGGTAGGGCCAGGTTGAACTCTCTCTGCTCCTGAACAGTGGACTTAATTCAAAGGCTGATACACCTAGACCACCCAGCCATGAGTGTAAGTGCGAGCGAAGGAAGGGCTCAGGCTCAGAGGATTAAGTGCGAAGTGTCTTCTTGTAAAATATACACTGCTCTGCATTTGAAGGTTTGACAATTTCCCTTTTCACCTTGGAGAGTGTATTTCAGTGGCAGGGCATGTTAGGAACCACAGACAATCTAGAATCAGAACCTAGATAAACCACTGAGAAGCATTCGTGGTTTTAAATACCACAGGAAGATGATAGTGCGGATATTTTAGGAGTAAAATCCAACATACTCCAGCAGTCTTGAGTATTTTGTTAAAGTTAAAACACATGCGCTGGCTTCGCCTGGGACTTTGTATTCAATTTACTACAGGAGAGTGACAGCATTATTTGATGGAAGCTGCGTGGATTAGATAACAAAGACAGGAAGCATACGATGAATCCTATCAAAAGCATATGGTGATTTGTTTTCTTTCTCTTGCAGAACCCTAGTGTGGAAAGCATGCCTCACAACAGCACACCCTGCATCGACAGCAGCCCCAGAAGTCGCTAATCTACAACACACTCAAGCTCTCCAAGGAAGTCACAAATTTCCTGATCCTAGGACGACACTGGCTTATAGGAGATCACAGTGTCTGGCGACTGTCTTAATTTTTGTTTCACTAAGACAAGAGAGATGGACATAAAAGGAGAAAGGGAAATGAACACAAGAATTAGCTGCATATGCCACTGTTGATTGAAACATACAGTGAATGTTCACATTACAGAAACTTATTACAATAACAGCCACATTACCAAGAAATAAGGAATAAATGTGTTCAATGAAAAGGGGAGTATTTTGAGGGAAATTAATGGCGACGTGTCTCTTATTGTAGTAATTATAAAAATTTAAGCGATCACTGTGTTTTTGATCACCCTATTAATGAACCCTTTATAGCAATTTCTGTCCAATAACAACTATATGATGTCTCCTTATTCACCTTATTCATCAGATCTAGCATTGTTCAACCTCTGGTTCTTCCCCAAAGTCAAAATGGCCATGAAAAATAAATGCTTTCAATGGATTGGAGACACTGAGGCAGCCTGGGCAGCATAACTCACAAAAAAGGACGTCCAGAGCTGCTTCAGCAAGTGGTGAGAAGGGTGGGCTAAGAGTGTCGGAAGTGAGAGAAAGTCTTGAGGATTCATAGCAGAGTGTCTTTACTGTAAAGATTTTTACTGTAAAGATTTGTCCTGTATCCTTTGATCACGTAACATAGGTATGTATAACTCTGAAGGTGTTTCAGAAACCCTAAATTACCAGAGAGAAATGGGGGAGAAGTTCTCACATTTTGATCAAAAGGTTCTTCCAATGGCCTGACAGCAGGCATCATGACCTGTGGCCTGTGCAACTGCAGTGGCTTCCTCAAAGACTCCATGTCCAAAGAGCGGGAGCTAGCCGTCAGTCATATTGTATTTCCTGCCTACAACTCGGTCCAGGGACTGCACTGAACCCTGTTGCCATGCACCAGGCAGCAGAGATGAGGGCAATCTTTACTGTAATGAGTTAAAGCTTTCTTCTTCCATGGGGTCGGGTCCTGGGCAAGGCATGGATGGACGGGCAGAGGCCAAGAGTCTATCCATCAGCCCAACCCCATCCCCACACTGCAGATGGAAGTTAAAATGCTGATGGTCTGTGGGCTGATCCTTATTTGAATCCTAACCCAGTTTTCAGACCACCCGGTAGATTTCTAGAGATCTTTTCCAAATGGGTGTTGTGCGCTCAGGAAATATAAATAAACATCAGCCTAAGTAAGATTAATTAGTAAACCACATATGTTCAGTTAAAAATCATTCCACATGTTTTTGTGAATGTTGAGATATTTTTATATTGAGAGTCCCTTCTTGCTGCATTATCAAGAGCCAAAAGCATTTTAAAAGATACCAGATGCATGAGGAATATACTTTAGTAATAGTCATAATAGTTAAAGATGAAAGCGCTCAAGTGTGAATCAATGGATAAATGCATAAACCAAAAAGGTGCATACGTACAATGGAATATTATTTAGTCTTAAAAAAGGAACAGCATACTGACAAGATACAACATGGATCGACATTGGCAACATTAAATTGAGTGAAATTAGAAGGACACATATATGATTCATCTATGTGAGGCTTCGAAAATAGTCCTGACAGTTTCCAGGGACCGGAGAGAAGGGGAATGGTGAGTTGTTATTTAGTGAGAATGGAGTTTCATTTTTGCATGGTATAAAAGTTCTGGAGATTGACCACACAATATTATGAATAGATTTGATACTATTAAAATGGAAACTTAAAAGGTTAAGATGATAAATTTACATTATGCGTATTTTATCACAATTAAAAGTGAAAAAAATTACCCACAGGAGTTGGGGCTGTAGCTTGGCGGCAAGGCCCTGAGTTCAATCCATAGAGCCACCACAAAGAAAAGAGAGAGGAAGGAAGACAAGAAGAGAAAAGATATTTAAACAAGAGGTGGAAGAGGAGGCATTGGGGCCTGACCTGCAGCACAGAGCTTGCACAGCGGCTCTGCAGGTTTGATGTGCTACCTCCTGGGCCCAGTGTCGTCCCGTCTCTGGCCCTGGTGTCCAGCCAGACAGCCTCCCACAGCCAGAATCAGCCCTTTCACAGGGAAGTGCTGCAGATCCTGCCGTGGGCTGAGGGAAGGGGACACCTTCCACCCCTGACGAGGGCCTCACCTTGGGCTTGCGGCGGCTGTCATCCATGACCATCTTCCAGTCCGAGCCGTTGTTGCTGTACCCAACTTTGAACTTCCTCATGTACACCTTGTTCTCCCGCTGCTTCCCGCCCTGGATGATGACACCCCTCACAATGGTCTCCTCAGCCAGGTCCACCTGCAGCCACTCATTATTGTAGGGGTGCGGTGCGGGGGGCAGGGCCCAGCCTGAGCGACTGCTCAACAGGCGAATGTTCTCCGGCAGCCAGTTTCTGTCCCCTTGGTTGGATGCCGTGATCTGGGAGTCAGAAATGAGTCCAGAAATGATGCCCAGCATTCCAGAGCAAGGGTAATCTAGAGGGTGGGATGAAACAGACGAGGTGAACTTATTTTCTAGAAGATTCCATGCTTAGAAAGAAAATGGGTCTACTGAATGAAGACTGTTCCATCCTCACTCACATAATATGTTCAGCCTCTGGATTATTTTATATTAAGCTAGTGTTCTCTCCTTCAGACTTTTCCCTACTGTTTCAGAAATTCCACGCTGTGTACAGACACCCTGTAAAGAAAATCTTCCAGCACACACATTTCTCTCTTTTCTGACTCTGGCTACATTTAGGGGTCAAACTGTTGAGGCCAGGTCTCCTTGCTATACAGAAGCTATTTCCAGATCAAGGACAGGTGCTGGCCAAAGAAGTTCATAGTTCATAGTTATGATGGGCTGGAGACAGGTAAAGAACCAAAACCAATAGCAACAGAGCAGCTAAAATGAAAGTGTAAAGAGGCTAAGGAGGAGAAGATAAAGAAAAAGCAGAGAAGGCACTGCCTGGAGAGTGGCATTTCGGCTCAGTGTCCTCCCCATGCCACCTCTTGTTGCCTTGGTGCGGTCCACATGGACATACCACTGTCATCTCGAATGAACTGTGTGTAGATGGCTTCAGTCTTGTAAGATAGTGCTGCTATGAGGTTTTAACATCTAGAGGGTTGGTATCAAAACAGAAAGTAAAATGAATGGTCGCTGCGGGCACTGGGGAGAGAACAGAGCGCCAGTGTTTTCTTGGTTCGGAGTTTCCATTTAGGAAGATGGAAGGCCCTGGATCTGGCTAGTGGTGATGGCTAAACTGTAGTACAACTGAATTGTGTGCCTCCAGTGTTTCAAGTAGTAAACTATATGTCACATATTTTATAACTAGTAAAATGATGCATCTTTTAGAAATGTCTTATTTTGGGGAGAGTAGGAGACTATTGGGTTTCAAGATGCTCAGCATGGTTCCATCTTATTTATCCTGTCTTACCCAATCACTGACAATGGATTCCAGGTGACAGATTCTCTGCTCCTACATCGTGGATATGGTATAAGACACACAGTTTTGGCCTTCAATCTTCCTGCCATCCTCCTCTCCCTTTTGCTTCAAACTTTGTGACTCAGCACAAGACTATGATGAAAAGTTTTTGAACTGCTCCAGTCCTTTCCCAGAGCTTGTACAGTATCTACAGTAGGGAGTGTACGCTCAATTAGGGTGTAGATGTTTTTGGACTGTTAGTCTCATGGCCACAGATTATAAGAATCTTAAAGGTAATGAAAAGCATCATTTAGCATCTAGCACAAGGAGAATATCAAGCACTGATTAATGGGTGGTGTAATAGCAAAGCATCTAACATTTCCATTATTCTCCTTCAAAAGTGTGCTGCTCAGTAAAAGACATTCCCAGGAATGATGCCCTATTTTTTTTTTTAAACTCAGTTCTTCATAACAAAAGTTTTGCCTAAAAATATAACTATCCTAGAGCTACTGTTTAGTGCAATTAAGCTACACTCAGGTGGCAACTGATCTTTATGAATTAGCTACTCAGGTAACTGTTTGTGTGAGGTATGCAAGTCAGATCACACCACTTCCACCTTGCTTCATGCCTGTCATCTATGAATTAGACACAGGAGACTCACACTGCCCCCTACAAGACCTTTCCTCATTCACCTGTTACCTGAGTCACTTGGGGGTTGAACCTTTCTCTCCTTTTCACTAAGAATTTTCCATTGTATTTTCCTTCCAGTATCTGATTGACATGAGACCATTAACTCACTTTCAAACACTACTTCACCTTCCCTCTCTGCAAGTTTACCTTTTCTCTTACACAGTTGATCTGCTTTTCTCCTGTGGTCCCAATCATGTTCTGCCCTATAGAGGGTTGTTCTTTGCTCCCATTGAGAGTGGGAACCAGGTCAGATTTTTTTATTTTCCCTGAGTCTTTGTTGCCTGTTTTATACATTGTCGTCCTTAACAAATATTTGCTGAATGAATCAACTTATTAATACAATAAAAGGCGGCTGCCATTTTCTCAAGTGCTTTTCCTGCCATTCAGCTGCACTGTGTGCTCCAGGCTGGGATCTGAAAACTGAGAATACACTCAGTGGGGATTAAAAAAAGATTTACAAAAACTATTTTACTGAGGGATTGTGAAAATACAGTGTTAAAAATAGAAGTCACATTTTTTGGGCCACTGTAGTCACACCTGCCTGATTCAAAACCAGCTTTTATAAAGGCAATGTTCAGCTGGTAATGGGGACCAGATGTTACCATTTGGAGAAAAACAGAATCAACCTGGATATTGTAAGGAGAGCAGACCTTCAGCAGACTAATGCCCGTTCTCTGCAGAGCTGGCCCGGGCACAGTTTGTATCTCCACAGGTCTACTGATACCCAGCTGCCATCCAGCCAGCAAATCCAGGGTACAGAGTTCCAGCAGCACACCATTGTTCTTTCCATGTGACTGTCTCACTCCGACCAGCCCCTTTCCTCAAAGAGGTCCCAAAATGAGAAGGCACCTTGATTTGCCTCTTAATAATGATGGGGGGCATATTAACAGTTAATTCAAGGTTATATCATCCATCGGTTTCTAGCTCTGTCCTTGCACGGGAGGCTGTTCAGACACAGTTGGCTACACGAACCTTTCAGAAATAGCATTGTCAGATATAGCCAACAAACAACAAAACGTGAAACTGAATTTCAGAAAATAACCAAAGTACTTCAATGTATCTTACCCAACATGAGGGGTATACTTCACTAAACAATTAATGTTTACACTCAGTTCAACTGGAGCTCTGTACTTTACTCAGCCACTCTACCAGAAATTGTACAATCTATCCTGGAGGGCAGAGAGAAGCGATTGAGGTGGTTCCTTCCAATGATATTAATTTATTATAAGATCTCAACTCAGCTTTCACAGAAAATCCGGGATATAACTGGCAAGTCAAATATCCAGTTAACCAGTATTGTAAGATTAGGAAGCAATAACTTCTATCACCAGGGTCCTGGATGGACATAATTTAAGCTTCCTTTGATGACTCAGGAAGGACCTCCTGGGCTCAGGGTGTCTAGGGAGGCCACTGTGGACTTCGGTGGACTCAGCTGCACATGAACTGATGTGGGAGACCAGCTGACAGACTTCTGGTTAGCACACACCAGAAAGCAAGTTCGAAGCATAGTATTTTTATCAGCTTCTTCCTTTGCCAAAAAAGGAATTCCACTTTGTCAAAATAATGAATATATTCCTTCATCAGACACCTATAAAGCACAATTGTTTGCCCCAATCTCATTTTCTTTCCATCTCTCCATGGCGACACAATATTGTACATCATGGATTTCATAGGATTGCTATATTTCTAAAAAAATAATTACTGAAAGCAAAATATAAGTTAAAATTTGGGGCTCTGGATGCTTCACAAGCCAACTGATATGTAATATTTAAAAAATTGTTTTAATTTTATTTTTTGTTGCTACCAGGTGATATTTTTTATACATTTTGTTTGTTTTCTTCTTGTTTTTGGTAGTAGGCCTCAAACTTGGGACCTTGTGCTTGCAAGGCAGGTGCTGGAGTCATTGAGCTGGTAATTCTTAATTTGGTAGAATTTTAAAAAACTTAATTATTAGGACTTGCCTACTCAACAGGAGAGGCTGGAAATTTGAGGTCTTTTATTTGACACAACGGAGGGACAGAGTTGCAGTTCATTCACGTGCTCAGAAGGAACCATTACACACTCACTATGTTCTGGGCATGGGGAGCCCAAGGCCCTGCTTGCATGCAGGTTCCTTCCCAGCAGGAGTACAACAGCCCTGTTCTCTTATTAACCTGATTTCTGAGGGAACTGGGGCTCTAAAAAGAGAAAATTCTGGTAAACGCAAAGAAAATACCAGTACTGTCCTATTGAAGCCCTGCTTGGTGGGGCCTATCCTAGGTTCCGTTTACTGAGGACCGTATCCTGCTCTAGTTTTCCAGGTACACTTCAGTGAGCACACACACTAAGCTGGGAGTGTTACAAATAGTCTTTCTTCTAATCAGCATCACGGGTGCATTATGGTTAATCTTGGAGATGAGGAAATTGAAATCAGAAAGGCAATATGTCCTGTCCATGGTTCTGGATATCCTTTGTACTTTCTTTGATCATCCCTGGAGTACGTGGCCTCTCTAAATCCTGCTTCAATCAATTACTTAGCGATTACAGTTAGCTTATTGAAAAAAAATACTTAAAATTCTGTTAGGTAACTAGTAGTATCAGAAATAACAAATGGAAACACCAAATGCTGATGTGTCTTATATACTGCCGGTGGCAATGTGGATTAGCAGAGACATTTTAGAGATCAGTACGGAGATTCTTGGAAAAAATAAAAAAGAACCACAATCGGATCCAAGTACACCACATCTGGGTATATTTCTGAAGGAAATGAAGTCAGCAAACAGGAGAGATTCCTGCCAACTTGTGTTCATTGTGGTGCTGCTGACAATAGTTGAGATGCGGGATCAGTCTAGGTGCCTGTCCACAAATGCGTGACTCAAAGCACGTGGGAAATAGTCCCACCGGAGTTTTATTCAGCCATAAAGAAGAATGAAATAATGACATTTTCAGGAAAATGGAGAGAATCAGAGATTATTGTGTTAACTGAAAATAAGCAGACACAGAGATAAGCACTGCATGCTTTCTCGCATATGAGGAGACTTTAGACAAAAGGAGCTGGAAAGAAAGGTCAGACTTTCAGAGAAGAAAGGGGTCAGTGGGAGAGTAGTAGAAGGGACAGGGGGAGAGGATAAAAGGGAGGATAGATCAGCTCTCAGCATGGTAAATAATGCACAGAAATGCCACAGGGAACCCTGGGCTTGTGTGATCTGATAATTCTAATAAAAACATATAGCTATGAGCAGGATACTAGAAGCATGAGTCTAAGCACAAAACCTTATTTGACAAAAATTGACTCCTTAACATAATTGTAAAACAGACTGCATTTGAAACATTAAAATATCTTATTTTAGGCATCTATGTTTCAATAACTAGATCACTGAACTTTTTTTTAACGTCAGATAAATTATTTGCCTTCTGTGCTCACATTCCTAGAATTACCTCTTGGGAAATCTTTGTCAAAATTAAAAAGGACAATTTGGGTTCAAATAAATATTTTGTTTAACTAAAAGGATATGACATAAATCTTTAACAGGCTAGAAATTCAGAGTTCAGAGTTCAGACTCACATGCTTGGAGTCATTATGAAGTTTACTCCATTTTTAAAAGTATAGTGAGATGAGATCAAGTTGGAGAAATGGGCCAGAAATTTCCACCCGCACCTCAAGTGACCTTGTTCCTACAAATTTATGGGTAGTTTCTGAAATTTGTGATGCTCTGAAATGACCTAGAACTTTCTATCATTTAACTACTGATCAAAAATAAAGCCAAGGTTATGTCTGATTTTTAAATGTTTTTTCTTCTTCTAAGCTCCTTTCTGCCCAGTTACTATGTTCAAGGCCTTGAACTTCATGAGTCTTAGATCCTAAGACAATATACAAGTCTGCCTCTGGGGTGGAAATAAATAAAATTTTGGTATGCAATGAGATAGTTTTTGTTTTCCCTAATGAACTGTACTATGAACAAATGCAGTTTTTTGCTATGCGTTAGGTCGTCTGCAAATCACTTGTAAGTTCATGGAAAATTCCCTCGATTGAGATATTTTTACCTCAAAAAGTCAATATTTTCTTTCTCTAAAAATAATCACACCAGGAACACAAACATAAAAATTAAATATACCCTTAATATGTATACTAACATTCTATTAAAGGACAGTTTATAGAAGTTTAGAAGTTTTTTATTTTTACTTAGTGAATCAGTCTACTGATTTTGTTTTCCAACTTTTAAGCTTACTATGGAGACCACATTTGTACTAGAGTTTTCATTGTTGCTTTTCCAATGGGAACTAGCAATGTACGTACTTAAGCGGAAAGGAATTTGAACATGACTACTATTCACAACACAATATGGAATAAGTGGGCGGAAGGTACAGCTCAACAGCAGAGAGCTTAGCTAGCGTGCAAGAGGTTCTGGGTCCTATCCCATCACCACAAAATCAAAACAAGACAAGGCAAAATCCGGTGAAACCAAGCAAGTCAGGGCAGCACCGAGAGCCAGAGGCAGAACCCGGGTGTTCTCTGACCTTCAGCTTGGCCCCGAAGCCATGTTTTCAGCCCCTTTATCTCTGAGAACATCATCTTCTTCATCTCTCAAAAGGAATAATCTGTGTACTTATTCCACACCAAATGGGGACTTTTAAAGTCCCAATGATGCTTGAAAATCAAATTTTAAAACTTAGAAAAATATTTACGAGTTGATTTGAAGTATTGGTACAGGATATTCATTCAACAAATAAAAGACATAATACTTAAAGGAAAGTTGTCTGGGGGGTTAGTACACAAAAGGAGACATTCTAAGCTGTACTCGTCAACTGTAGCTGTAAGGCCCTGTCTACTTTTCAAAATTAGTAAGAGAAAACCACGGAAGAACATTTCATGGAGCAGCTATTTACTCTAAATCTACTAAGTAAGAATACAAAGTATATAAATCACCTTCCCACAGATTCCGGCCTAGTGGAAGAAGTACCATGGATTGAGGCCTAGCGCATGCTAAATGCACGTGTTGAGTCCTTCCCATTTATTAACACTTATGTCAGCACAAGAAACCCTTGTGGTGTGTGGTACTATCACTGTTCTCCAGATGAAATTACCAAGGGTTTGAAATCCAAGTATATGGTCCAAAGGAATAGACTAGTGAGTGGCAAGGCAGGATTTGAATTCAGATTCGCCGAAAGCCAAAGGATGTGTTCTTAACTACCAAATAAAAATGCCATATTAACACCAAGTTATGCTCCCCGTGCTAAAGCTGGCATTGGTCTCAGTGATCTCCTGCTGGAGCTTACCTGTGATTTTGCAGCCATAGACTTCAAATCTCATAGATATACCCGTTTCCCACGTCACAGGTCTGATTCGGATAAATCGAGTTATTAGTGGTTTGGGAAAAACTCCAAATGCAACATCTGTGGGGTTGGTATTTCCCTGAAAGATCTATATGGAAAAAGAGAAGGCCTTTTATTCACAGATTTTTATTTTGTATTGAAATCAAATAAAAATGTTTCCATAAATGCTGATAGAAATGATTCCCAATTTCAGTGTGTTTATCAAGTTTGGATCAGAGTTAGTAGCTTGTCATGTTATTTTTCCAAACAATGATAATCAGAAAGCATCGGGTCCAAAACTGTATGCTGTCCTCATCATCTATTCAGTTTTTATCAGAGGTTACAGGCCTGAAAGCAGTTACAAGAGTGACATTTATTAAAGGACACATGCTATTATTGTAAAAAGTGGGAAATCATTAACTTTATCTGAAGACCTGCAGAGCCCTGCACACATTTCCCAGGGAGTCTCTGCATTTTCCTGTCCCAGGAGCTCCTGAAGACAGGTTTAGGGTTCAGCGTGAGGTCTGCTCATTAACATCCTAGGTCTTATTTCAAGCTGTGGGACAAAGTCAAGAAGCATTCTCCTTTCTGACTCAGCTCCTGGATGAAAAGATCTTATCCAGGACCCAAACGAATGACTTTAATCTTGGGTTATTGGCAAAATTATATTTTAGCAACCAAAGTCAAAACTGAATGATGAAGGATTTTAAACTGAAAATCAGCTTTCCCAGGGCTTCGAGCTGTAAAGTGAGTCATTTTACTGAAGGAAGGAAAAGCATGACTGTGAATGTTGTGAGGGCCAAGCATGGACTGCAGTGTCTATCGGGGTCACTCAGCCGCACTGTGAACATCTGGCACAGGACATGGGGTGCGGGAGGTGACGGCCTGTGCTCTGTGGGTCTGTGTCGCCGGGCTGGGACAGCCTCAGGGGGCAGCCGCCCTCAGCCTGTGCTCCTGTGCTGTGCTCCTCCTCTTAACCTCTTGGGTGGCCCACTCCGAGCATGATGGGGCCTCTGGGTGTGTGTGAACTGTCCTCACTGTCCCTGTGGGGCTCGTGAGAAAATCTGCTTTTCCCAGAAGGCTGCTCTTGCCTCCCCGGGAAAGAATTGTGAGTGGCTGGAGTTTTGAGGGCTTTGGTGTAAGGGGCCTGGCCAACCCAAGGTGGTCAGTCAGAGGAGCAGACTGTTTGCTTGACCCGTCTCTGGGGGTGACTTAGAATCAGAATTCCCCTCCCTGGGAGGATCTTCAGCTCCTGGTCCTCTTGAGCATCTAGCACTGGAAATAGCCCTTGTGGGAAGATTTTTGCATGGCAAAGAAGGACCTGCCTGGAGGAACGATCGAGATCCAGGGATGTCAGTTTCCTAACAGCCAGTGGGTCTGCTTTCCTTTCCACAGGCTGGGAGGGAGGGCTGTGCGCACCTTGCAGGGTGCATATTTTGCTCACATGGAGGGAGCTCCCCATCATGTAATGAGAACTATGCAACTGAACACTTTCTGTGCAGTGCAGAGCGGATGGTCGGGGGCTGCCAGAGGAAGCAGGAAAGACGGGAGAGGACAGGGCTTCAGGACAGAGAAACGGAGTGGGACACACACACACACACACACACACACACACACTGATGACTGGATTCCTCCTGCGTCCCTCCCTAGAAGCCCTTTGTACCTGTTCAGACTCCTCTAGGATCTTCAGATGCTCTGACAGCACTACCCGCACAGTCACAATGACTTCCCCAATTTCCATAAATACGGATTGGGAGGTTTCTTCCCTCCAGGGAGTAAAACAGATTCCACACAGGGAATGGGGGATGGGCAGGCCTTGGACTTGCCTGTCCACAGAACCTTCCTTGGCTGACACTGACTTTTCTTGGAAACATCTAGTATAATTTCTACTTGGCTTCTGGGTCTGAGAACTTGAGACCGTTTGGTCAGATTTAAAGCTCTAATTGCACTTTTCATTTTAAATCAATGTAAAAATAAACCAGTCCAGACATTGAGCTCCCAAACAAACAAGTAAAAATTGATCATCCATTTAAAAGGCAAATATGGTTGAGTGTGACAGCCAAACTTACAACAGGTTTATTTCCTTCTTTTATGGTGATCCAGTCCTCCTCATTGGAGCTAATGTCTACTCTGTAAGTCTTAACATAATATTTCTTCTTTGTTTCCTTGGAAATAGCGCCCTGGGTTCCAATAGCGGTGACGAAGCGTAGGAGGCGCAAATCCACCTGCAACACAATGGCAAGCATGGTCACGAGGCTGTTCCTGCACTGGTACAACCTGTAGCATTTTTTTTTTTTATTGTAATGGGTTCCACGTGGTCATTCCCATCCACCCGCGATCACTGAGGCCCGATTCCGCCTGGTGTCAACAGCCCAAACCCATTCATTCCTACACAAAGTCAATGGTGGCAAGTGCCAAGGCTGGTTTCTACTGCTGGAAGAAAGAAGAGACCTTTCTCTTCAGTGCAACTGATTATGTACGATCCCTGGATTACAGGTGAAAACTGGATTCAACATCATGCCATCATTTTTGAAAGACATTAAACATACTTTCCAAGTTGTACACTAATACACATCATTTTACAAATGAAAAGATGAATGAGACAAACGCAAACACTGGACACTGGGGAGGCTGGGCTAGGATTCACATCCCACACGATCCTGTTTCTGAACCTTTTCAGTATCTTCCCTCCGTCCAGTGAAATGCAGACTGAACCTATATTGACTTACAGCATTGGGAGTGCTGTGGTTTGGGAAATGAGCCACAGATACAGAATCTGGAATGGAGTGGGAATCTTTAGAGAGAATATGGAATCTTGAATTCCTTCCTTCCCTGAGTCTTCCCAGGGTCTTGTTCCCTGCAGCAAAGCTCCAGAGGCAGCAGAACTGGTAAGTCTCACTGAGTTGACATCATGTCTCCACGCTATAGCTGTCAGGGCTTGCGAGCCTGTCCCAGGACATGTCCAGCGGAGAAGGTTCCCCGCTGGTTCCCCTTCTTTTATAAGGTTTTTTGAGTGAAATTGAATTACTAGGTAGGAGAGAGATTAACTGGTGTCAGCTAGAAGCATCCTAGGCATAAGGAACAGCTAATATTGGAGGAAGGAGTAATTGTTAGGAATTAACTAGCACACAACACAGAAATATGCCCGAGACCCCAAATACAAAGGCTCGTAAGAGCAAATGCAGGAATCACTCATAAAAAAGAGGAGATATTTTCTTCCTTCCATAGCAGGGTTTCTTGCTTCCCCGCTCACTAGCTTATCTCATACCTCGAAGATTGAGCTACTTGGATAACATGACAGTGACATTTCCCATCATGATGTGCTGCTGCTTGATGGCCCCAAAGTGACCACCAGCTGATCAGGAACTGGGACCTCTAAATCTGTCAGCCAAGGGGCACCTTTTCTCTTTACATGTTGGTTATCATGGATGTTTGTTATAGTAGCAGAAAACTGACAAATGCAACTTTCCAACTCTTTCCACAATTTCTTTAAACATATGCTCTATATATCCAGTAAAATCAAATATTTTTAAAGTTTTATTATTTTCACATTATGTAAGCAAGAATTTAAAATATAACTTATTGCTAGTTTCTATATATTAGAAATATTTTAAGTGTTTTTTAATCAATTCATTTGTTTATTCTTTTATTTGTTTCTTCTCTTCTATCTGTTGTATGGCCAGTTTTTTGTAGAAATAAATGAAATGCGCTCGAAGAAGTGGAATGACTAAATATGGTAAATATTATTTAAAGAACACAGAAGATAATCACAACATACAAGTGATTAGCATTGACAAAATACTTCAGCAATAGGATATTTACCATTACCATTAACAGAGGTAACAGAAGGCCATTTTCTTTGAAAAGAGCAACAAAAGCAAAGCAAAGCAAAACAAAGCAAATCCCTCACCCCACCTGAATCTTGCTTTCCAGCTGCTACATGACAACCCAATTTTCCAAAAACAATATTTCAATTAACCCTCCAGTGCCTACAGGCCACGAACACCTAAAGAGTTTCCATGTTATGCACAGCCTGGCTCATGAAGAATGGTGATTGTCTTTCATGAATTGCTCTTTTCCTGCAGGCCCTCGGAGCAGTTAAATCAAGGAGTTGCCAATTCACTTTAAAACTGAATCAAGTTACATCCAGGAAAAAGAACACACTGAAGCCAGTTGGAAGTTACACAATTTAATAATAGTGGATTTCCATAATCTAATTTGAGTGAAATAAATCAGACACAAAGCTTAAACATCACATGGTTTCTCTTATATGAGAAACTCAAAATATAAATAAAGAGCAAAATAAAAGGTAGAAAATGGGAAGTAGAGAGATCGATCTTTCTCAAATGGGGAGGAGATCAAGAGATGGAGGGAGGGAGGAGGAAGGAGGGAAAGGGATGAAAAAAGAACAGAGATACGTTATCCATGTGTAACTGCTCCCATGGGGAATGGAATCATTATGTACTGCAAACATGACTAATAAAATTTTTGCAAAAACCCATTGTACAATAGTAGATTTCCTTTGGGAAGGATGAGGGCACCATTCAACAATCTTTATTTCATTTCTCTGATTTAAAGGATGTAAATTCTATGTTCTCTATGCTTTCACCAGATCTGAGAGAAAAGGAGTACGATGTTAGCAGAAATTAATATTTTAGGAAAATAATATTGGATGTTTTAAATTTTAATTTACATATAATATTTACTCAACACATTTTTATCAAGCGTATGTACTTGTCAAGTGAAATTTGTATGTTTTCCAAGAGTGAACCATGGTACTTTGAATGAATGTTTTAAACTTTACATTCTTTTCATGTACAAATTTTAAAAGGGGAAGGAAATCAATGATTATCACAGATAGCAAATAAAATAGTAGCTGGTTAAATTTGCATTTCTTGTTAAAAAACAACAAATAATTTAAATCTAATTGTATTCCATGGAATATTTGGGGCATGCTCACACCAATGATTGATACATTAACTTCTTATTTAAAACTCACATTTAACGGGCTGTTGTGAATGTTACCTGGCCACCTAATTCTCACTAGATGTCAGACAAATAGGTGATTTCAAATTGTTGCAAAAGTTTAGTTTCATAATGCTGAAATTTGAAAGTTCACTCGAGAAATGGTCGTGCTGAGCAGGTCAGCTGTTTTCAAAGGCTCTGAGAACACTCGGTGCTTTGCTGGCTCTCCACTGAGGTATGCCCAACACCACATCCACTTTCAGGCTGAGGGCCCTTAAAGTCTTGAAGTCCAGGGGAGCATGAAGCAGAGCTATTTAAATAAACTCTTCCTGTCGAACCTACAGATGGCTCTTCAGTTTGGAAGTGATTAAACCCCCCAAAGTACATAATTCAGCTTGAGATAGTTAGAAATAACTCTAGAACTTACTTTCCTGGTTGTTCTTTTCCTTCTTTTATGAGGTTTTTTGAGTGAAATTGAATTACTAGGTAGGAGAGAGATTAACTGGTGTCAACTAGAAGCATCCTAGGCATAAGGAACAGCTAATACTGGAGGAAGGAGTAATTGTTAGGAATTAACTAGCACACAACACAGAAATATGCCCGAGACCCCAAATACAAAGGCTTGCAAGAGCAAACGCAAGAATCACTCATAAAAAGGGGAGATATTTTCTTCCTTCCATAGCAATGAAATGCATTAGCAACCTCCCCTTGTAATTGCATAAAATTTCCTGCTGTGCTCGAAAACTCTGCAGATTCTCTTATTTCCCACCCCGGGATACTTGAAATTTCATTTCATTTTTCTTTCTAGCATTACTGCCAGTGGGTTTAGTAAAGATGGATGACAGGCTCACAAAATGATGAGGGTTGGGACCTAAACCAATGCAATTAAAATCGGATGGTACCCAGAACTCTAACAAGATGCAGCCTCACCAGCACTGGAGATTCTCACGACAACATTAGAGCAGTTCGTTCCAAGAGTCTTTTCTCTCGAAGTGCCTTTGGGGAATTCTCTTGAAAAACAACTCACACTTAGCTCACAAGTCTGGGAGGCAAACTCGACAGAGACTGCGCTGCCTTATAAGTATCATGACTTAGACAGTGGTATCTGCCAGCAGAGGCAGAAGACTGACTACACCTTGGTGTTTATATCTGAAGATTTCTACAAGAATTCATTCCTAACTCAGTCACTTCAGTGTAAAGATTATTTTGAGCTGAAAGCAACTGAGAATCAACTGGTGCAAAGAAAGTTCTTCACTGAAATGACATGTATTTCCACTACTTTGCCTTATACATAAGGCTTTCTGACCTTGGAAGCTCAAACACTCATCACGTCACTTCTCCGGTATTTATTGCCCTTTGTTAAAACAGGATATGACATCTAAAGTCTAACTGCTTCTTTTGGTTTTTACTTCTTTGCTCTGAAGCCCCAGTGATATTAAACTAAAAATGTTAATAGGATTTGTATACTTTTTTTTTTCTTGTTAATCTATCTTTTGTCTGTTTAATTTGCCGGGCCATTTACAAACGTGAACTGGTATCAGAGCAGCTTTTTTCATCCCTTACAAGCCTATACTTCCTGACATATCTTTCTCTGCCAATCAGCAAAGTGACCTCAAACTACCTTTTTCAGTTTCTCCCACTGTACATCTTTCCCTTCAACTGTATCCTTCAGCCACGTTAAAATATTTGTAGCATGTAATAGAAAGGAAGCCTTCTCTGGCAGACTATCTTGGCAGGAAATGTTCTTTGGCTTTAAAAATAACCTTTTCTTTTTTTTTTGACTAGAAATAACCTTTTCATCCTCTTAGCCCAGTAGGATAAGTCAGTTTCATGACCTCGGCCGCAGTATGTTTTGTGCACAGCTCCTGTCTCCAGTACTCAGATCATCACACTGAATTCTTGCTAAACCTGCTCTCATACTTTTATGACTTCCTCTGAAAAATGTATTTTTTTTCATACAGCAAATAGATGCCTGTTCAAAATTCATAAAAATGTAATCAAGATTACAGAAGAAAACAAAAGCCTCATAAAACCACTATTGGGAAATGACCATTGACAATGTAACATTCCAGTTTTTCATAAATAGAATCTATATGAACTCTTGTATGTGTTGCTTTTATAAAACTTAAGGCATGTGCCTGTATGTGTGATAACCTGCCTTTTTCCTCATGGATGTATTTCTATACTAAACATACATTTTTCTATATCCTCATTCTTTGGTATTTGACCACAGAATGGTTAGTGGGGCAAAAATCTGTTTTGTCAATCTATCACTTGTGTTCATGTAGGTATTGAATTTATTCAACTAACTAACAAGCACTTAACAGACTTCCTACCGGTTATCTGCTAAGTTTTGTGTTAAGCATTAGCATATAAAGAATAGTAAGATTGGAATACACAAACAAACAATTACAGAATGAGTGAAGCCCTAGAGGTGAGAGAAAATGAAGACACTTCACAGCTGATTTTTAGGCCCCCGGTGCACATAGAAGGATATATAGTAGGTGCTTGTGAATGGACACAAGGCGCAAGAATATTCCAAAGACAGAGGAGCAGGAAGTACTGAGGCAAGCAGGGGGGAAATGAATGATGTAACATATGGTTTCCCTTCCCACTGCAGAGATTCTTGGTTACAAAAAAAAAATACTAACATCTAAAAAGCGTGTGCTCTGTTCCTCTTGAAGTCAAAATGCTCAGATGTTATGAACACCATTGAGAACCAATCACTAGCCCTCCTTATGGTGGTTTTGCTTTCTGGATTACCATGCGCTCTCACAAACCTTACATTCTCACAGACACCTCAGGGGACTCAAGACCTGTTCCCGGAAAGGCAAAGTCACACTAGGCCACATTCTGCAATGCCACCCCTCTGTGTTTTGGAGGGTTCCTTGTCCTACACAACTGTTCCCCTCTTTCTACAAGATCCAGACACACAATAACCACAACTAAGCTATCTGTTTCCCTTAACCAAATCAGTGTGTTCCACTCACTACTGTCTGATTTCAAAAGAATACCATTGTTTTCCACCTGCCTCACTTTAAATCAGACAATGGATATAATTCACCTCTGAGTTAAGCATGAAAGGTGGAGGTGAGGGGCATGCATGGATCCCAACATCCAGTGGGCTCACTCACACGGTCAAGGGTTCCCGGCTGTGCGTATGATGCACGGAAGTGTCTGGACCTTATCTTGTGGTACATAGACAATCTTACAGAACTGGTCAGACTCCTTTTGCATTTAAGTGGCTGTGTTCTGCATTAGCTTATGCAGCACCAACAGCAGAAATGACTCCATGTGACTTTTTGTTCCCTATATTGATATAAAACTCTGAACTGATGCAGACGTCCACCCGGATCTTACTTTCCCAGTGTCTCATGTGCAAAGAGAAGGCATTGTTAGGCAGACATAGAAGAGGAAATCCAAGCTTTTCATTTTGGATCAGAAAGGATCAAGTAGAAGGAAGCAGTTTTGTTTTTGTCCTTCCGGGATGGGGGCAGCAGTCCTGGGTGCTGAGGCCCCTCCATGGCTCTGGGTTGTGACCACGCACTGATTTGGTCTTTGTGGTTCAATGTTTTCAGGAACAATCCACACATGCTTTATGGCTATGGCATTGTCTTAATAATGACAGGAAACACATTCCGCAGATAAAGAGAAGCAAGGAGAGGCCTACATTTTACTGGGAATCACTTGAGGACAAAGCAGCACGTTTTCAGCATTGTGTAGTAAATCATGCAACAAATCTTTGCAAACTGCTGGTTAAACAGCAGCATGCAGCCTTTGAGCCGTGAAATGAATATCATTGCTTCCTATAATATCACATAACCAGCTATTGGTGATGCCATAATGTGGGAAGCCTCATTTCTAAAATGAAAATCTGTCTTGCTCAATAAAATACCGTCCATTGAGCTGGCACGGCTGGCGAGGGACCGTTTACCTGCCTTTAATGCTCCCAAGGCAGGTCAGTACAGCGAGCTGAAAAAAGAAAGGACAAAGAGCCAAAGTTTGATTAAAAACAGGAAAAAAAAATTAGGGGGTTGGAGGAGACTCGGTCGAATTTTCTGTACAGCTTCTCCGATGACTTCAAGAGCTGTTTAATTTATCATTTGACACTACAAGCTAAAGAAAATATTTTTAGCAATTGTCTCACTTCCTTAGATAAAACACATGTTCTCTGACAGTCTGAGCATGTGAACCTCACACGTTTCTAGGTTGCATGGGTTTAATTCACAGCCTGACTGCTGTGTTCTTGAAACACAGAAGTGTTTTACACACAGAGGCTCTTGGACTTCGCAGTTACCAACTGTCCATAGAGAGTAGATAGCAGTGTAATTCTCTTCTACTTTGTGTATTTTGTCACTAATACTGGATTAGATATAGAAATCCTGCTAGCTAAAATTACTTTTATTAATAGAATGTTCACAAGGCAACTTCTGTGTATTTTTTATGAGTAAAATCTATATGCATGATCTGTTTCAATTCTTATGTCAAACCAGAATGATTTTACAGGCAAATAAACTGAGGGTGTAAGTGACACACACACATTGTTCAGAGTCCTCATAAGTCAGTGGGTGAACCCGGATTTAGACTCTAGATCTCACCCGTGGTCCATGAAAAAACTAGAACATCCAATAGTGTCCATCATTTGTGTTTTAAATCTGTGAGCATTAAAAAGGTAACTCATGATTTCTTAGGCTAGAATAATGAAAGCCAATAGCTTTTCTTTTTGAAAATTACATACTCTGTACGATTATAAGGATCTGTGACCACTGATGACTACTTTGTTTATCAGTTTACCATTTATGTTGGCTACTGGGAAGTACAATTTTGCAAATGAGTATACTGTTGAAAAACAAGACCGTGGTTTTTAGCAAAAGGTAATGGATAAGCATTTTGATATTCTGATAAAGAATAAAAATGTCCAAGTACAAGAAGAGTTGCAGTGCATATAGGAAGAATCTCATCAGTTCTTTTTTTTTTTCATCTTAATTGCCTGAATTAATTCATTTTTCCCCCCTGGTTAAATGAAAGGAAAGCATTTTTCAGGGCAGAAGCACTACCAGTTGTTATAAAACCTTTGCTGATAGCAAAACAACTCCAAATGCATGCCTAGGACTATTTTTCTCCCAGGAAACATGAGCCTTGACCAGCCAGTTGAATATCTGGGGTAGGCTGTTACAGACTAGAGGCAGGGGAGAGCCCGGCGCTCTGACTACCATTGACTTACAGCAACAGAAGACAGACAGGGGCGAGAGAAAGGAGGTCCCAACAAGCCGACCTCTGTCATTCTGGGCAGATCAAAGAAGACAAAGCTTGTAAGGCCTCTGGGTGGCATCTGGATTCATGACACATTCTTCCATTCTCACGTTAATTTATTTTGCATAAATCAGAAGCAACTAATTAAGAAAGAAATATTTAATTCCGACATGTTCTTTGAACTGCTGTTCCATCTGGTTCTGTTTGAATAGTGAAATCTGCTGTCATTAAAACTGGCGAAGAACAAAAAAGGCTCTGAGTAGCAGGTTACTGGTTGGATCTTCCACTGGAGAGACTTGAGAATCTTGCTACCCGAACTACTCAGAATGGGTCCACAGAGCCCAAGTGCAGAGGGGGAGAATGCTCTCTCACAGAGATATCTCTCCTAGCTGCCGTTCTTCACAGCTACAGATACCGTACTGGGCTCTGAATGACCTCCTGTGGACAGCAATGCTTAGAACAATGGTGTCCACCAGAAAGCACTCAGCTTATTTTATGAAACACATTTAAAATAAATATCAAAGAGCATTTGTTCTCCCTAAATGTAACTGCATTCAGAAAAACTGGACTAGCATTCTGTTTTCAAGTCCTTTCTACTGCACCTGTAAAATCTGGATGCCAGCGCACAATACATCCTCATAACCAACAGAAAAAATGAAGCAACACTGGAGCTTCTCTAGGCCCTGGGACAGAAGTGCTCGGTGCTGAAGGCAGCTGGAAACTTCCAGGGCAAGTGAAAGAGAAAGGCTGATTAAGTCTTAATGCTTTAGAAAAGATTGGCTAGAATCACGTCCCGTCAACCAGTGACATCTTTCCTACCTCAAAAGAAAGACTTGCTTCAGTGTCATGTGAACCAGTGATGGCACCTCAGACACCTTTTGTAGCATGTCCAGGAGATGGCCCCTCGATAGCCCCTCTTCCAGGGTGGACACACAGGAGCTCTGTTGGATGCTAGAAGAGTCGGAGATGCTATGCTTTCTGTGAACGTTTTTAAAATGCCTATTGGTAAGTTTCATTTAATTTAAAACCTGAGCCCAATCCTTTGATCTGGAAAGAGGACAAGTACTTGGAACAGGCCAAATATAATCCAAGGAACTTGGCTCACAATTTAACTTAAAAGCTTTATAATAAAAATTGCCTAACTGTATAATTAGATAGAAGTAAGGAGCACTGGTGTGCCACTGCAATGTGGGATGATTATAGATAATGTACTGTATATTTCAGAAAGATAAAAAAAAGGATTTTTAATGTTTTCATCATGTAGAAATGATAAGCATTTGAGGAGACAGATATGTTTATCCTGATATAAACATTACAATACATAAATATATTGAAATATCACATGGTACATCCATTAATATATACAATTTTTATGTCAGTTAAAAATATCAACAAATTGCCTCACTGGAATTTCTGAATAGGGAAAGATAAGTGTGCTTCAATTTTAAAGCAATTCTAACCAGCCTCAGCGGTATAGAAAAGGGATACAGATCTCCCAGCCTCACAGGAAGGACATGGCGTGTGGTCTTGCTGGCTGGATTTACCTAGGGAAGACTTCCCCAAGGCCAAGTATGACCAGTGTTCCCCTGACACAACTCTGCAACACCCCAAAGGCCAGGAAAGGGTTAATCTAGTAAATGCCTGGAAGGCTGAGCCTGACAGTGGTGGGCTCGAGCAAACTCCTGAGCCGGGTGTGGCCCAAGAGACTGACTATGCCGAAGCAGCCCTGGTAATCCCGTGAGACAGAAGATTTGTTTGTCTCTGGTCCTGGCGTCGCCTCTGCCACACCAGACTGTCCAGTAACAGAAGAGTGCATACAGGCTGACCTGGATGCAGGTCAGCAGCACAGCTTATTTTGCCTGCACATCATTTTGGGAGGCCTCTGATGTAGTTAAAATATTGATCAGTACTATTAAAAATCTCTGAGACAGCCACTGTGTACCAGGTATTACACTAAGTGATGAATTTCTTTTTTTTTTCTTTGTGTTTAGTTTCTGGACTCCTGAGTAGCTTGTTTCCAGGCATGAACCACAGCACCCAGAAATCCAGGGCTGAGATTCTCTGTGTATCTTCTCCTTCAGGGGTCACCCTGGGGCACAAGGCAGGTTTCACAGAGGAAGAGACCGAGACACAGTTCGAGCATGACCCTTACTTAGGTGCGCACTCACATTGTGTCCTGAAGTTCAGCCACAGTGTCTCCCACAGGTGACAAAAAAATACTCAGAATTCGATGGAAGGATGCTGAACATTCTGAGAAGTGCTCCATTCACTCAGTTGAGCATAAATTTATGTGTTCCAGGCTCTGGGGGCACACAGCACTATATGGCAATAATGACATTAGACTAAAAGTAAAAACTCCTACCCTAGCCACCAACAAAATATTATGAGATCCAGAAGAAGGGGCATTACTCATAGAAAGAGACAGAAAAGGATTTATGGGGGAAAGGTGATTCCAACCATTTGAATTGCACTTCATAAGATGGGGTAATGCTTTGGCTGAGCAAGTAGCCAGGGCTGACAAGCTAGAGGCAGAAGGAATGGGAGAAAAATTCCACCCAACTGCCTACATCAGAAACATTTGATTAAATTAATATTTTCTTTCTAACTCATATCTATTGGCAAATTCTGTTAGAAAGCAAGGGTAAGTGTCCTTTCCTCCCCTGTCCCCCACTCTCTCTTTCTCTCTCTACACACACACACAAATACACAGACACACACACACACACATACATATCCTCCTTTGTGTGGGCCTTCATGTGGTCTGAAGGTCTTGACCTTGAACTGTTTGGCTAGTGACTGAGGGACAGTGAAACCTCCACTGTAATTAAGCTTGTGGCTCACACTCCCGCACAGCAAACTGAGACAATCCTGATAGTCTGTCTGTGTGCTTGCGCTGTCTCTAGAGACCCAGGCCTTCCTGGGCACTGGACTAACTCAGCCGTGAGAGCCAGAAACTTCTTTCTCCACCCTGCTGGGCCATTTGCAGGACTGACCTACATTCGTGTCCATGTTGTGAAGGAAACATTTCAATGAACCAGCATAACAGCGGGGTGAGGTTTTCCTGGGGATTTCTTTGCCATCACATCACACTATCGGCACCTCAGATATTTAAAGAGAAGTCAATGAGTTGAGAACATGAGCTTATAGTGAGGCAACCTGTGTTTCTAATATCCACCGCATCGGGGATATAATAATGCATGTATAACACCAAGAAGCGCTAGAGGCTTTAGGTGAAAGACAGAGAAGCTTACACGATTTTGCTCTAGTCAGTGAGGGAAAAGTCAGGCAGATGATAAATCTCCATGTGAGGTGAGCAGAGTACATGAAAACTACTTGGTGCATTTTGGGTCTATACAGAGAATTTCATGGTGCAGCCAGCATGTGGTGGCCAAAAACCCGAGGCCTCAGTGTGCCTCTGGTGGTTTGACATAAAAGAGTAACCTAGAAAACGTTAAGCCAATTAATTCAACCTAACTCAAGCTTTACTTTTCTTCGTTCTCCAATAGACAGCCAAAGCTTGACCCATTTAATTACGTCTTACACTTATAAAGACCACAGTGATGCAGACAGACATGTATTAACCATTAAAATGGAACTTAATGTATCTTTTCCTTAGTGGTTTGGGTAATCGCGCAGGTGCATTTGCATGTGCGTGTGTGTGTGTGTGTGTGTGTGTGTGTGTGTGTGTGCGCGCATGCGCATGTGTATGTGTGTGTGCGTGCGCGTGTGTTGTGTGTGTGTGTACATGTGTGTCTAATTTTGTCTGCAGTACCTAGATTATAATTCCTTTGAAGGAAGGACAGTCTGCTACACTTTAAATTTGCCTATTTCCACCTATCCCTAATCTTAAGCAGATGCATTGTTAAGGTTTGTTGAATTTAAATTCAGTGCAGGGTTAAGTCCTAGTATTGTTGGCAAACTCTGAAACACTTTCCCTCCAAACAAAAGCCAACTGCCTGTCATTAAAGTCAATATTGAAGTGTTCATACAACTAAGTTGTGCTCTTAAATAAGGAATGTGATTCTTCTTGCCCTCGTATTTCTTATTGAAAATATTATTACTAGTCATAAAGTTTCCAGCCCTTTTGCAATGTTCACTTCTTAAAACTAGAATCTCATTGAATTTCCTTGCTCAGGCCCATCCTGTATGAAGTGTTTATTTTATTTCTCCAGTGACCTCTCATTAATTTAGTGTCTCTTTTCCCAGAAGTTACCCCAAAGGACAGCTAGGTTTAAATAATTTTCTTATTGCATCTATTAATAGTTTCAAAGACTTCATTTTAACTTCTTTACCTTCTTATTTTAGAGCTAAGTTGGCTGTAAGCATGACATCCAGAGGATGTTTTTGTATCAAATGTTTATGTATCTGTGATCTTAGATTTCTATAACTTTCTTGTGTTTTTGCAAAATTTAACAGCAAAATCTCACTGCATCACTATAAGTAATGGCTAATGAGTCATCATGATTTGGTCTAATTCATCACAGTTTCATCTAATTCGCACATTACTTATTTAGCCTATTGGAATTGTAGGTTTCTGCTGCTAGGAAATGTATGGAGAGCTGAGGCCTTTTGGAATCTTTGCATTTCTTTGTCAGTTGACCCTACAAAGCAGGCACACACACACACATACAAGCCTCCAAGCAGAAGCCCCAGGCTGGGCTCCACCATGAGGGAAAGCAGCGCCACACCTTCCTAGCGCACAGCTGCAGATACTCTGGCACATCTCCAGCCTCTGAGTAATTTTTTTTTTTAAGGTTTTTTTGAGACAGGGTCTCGCTTTGTAGTTCAGGCTGGCCCTGAGCTCAGCCTCAAACTCACATTGCAGCAATCCTCCTGCCTCTGCCTCCCGAGTGCTGGGATTATAGGCGTGAGCCATCACGCCCGGCACTATGGTATGTGGTACTGGTTGCTGCTGGGTGTGAATCTCCATGGCCAGTATTGTATGTGGTTACCAGGGATAGAACCCGGGTCCTTGCGCTTACAAGACAGGTGCTGGAACCACTGAGCTAACTCCCCAGCCCACCTCTGAGTAATTTAAAGAGATTTTCAAACCTAAGAGGCCGAGAAATATTGAAAGGCAGGTAAAGTATCTTTGTGTTCCAAACACTGGGGTTCCACCCTCCCCAAAAGCTTTACCTGAACTATGGCAGCGATTCCCAAATAAATACACTTTTGTACTCAGCATCTGCCTATTCCAGCAAAAGCCAATGGTTTGTTGGTTATTAGTTTTGCAGTAAGTCATGCCTTTAATTTTTCTCCCTTCTCCTGAAAACTTGGTTTAAAAAATAAACACAGGATGAATTTCTGGAAACTAAAGACTTACAGATGGGGGCGATGGTCTAAATCAGTCAGTTGGCCCATACACGCTGACAGCTTCCCTTTACACGGGTTTTCCTCATATGTCTCAGGGACCAAGGTGGGCCTCCCTGGCTAATGAGAGTTTCACGTGCTCATGGCAAATCTGCAGTGCAGGTGTCCACAAAAACTCCTCTATTTCACATTAAAAATCCTTCAAGGAGCTGATGGGATTACGGAGATTAAAGTCGGCCACCCGCCTAAGGTTATAAAGAATGTTACCCCAGAGACAAGAAAGAAGAGAAAGTACAGGCTGCTTAGGTACAGCTGGTCGTCAGAAATTCTGTGTAAACAGTTAGACTCTGAAGGGATGCCTGTCATTCCCGGGGGCAGATGAGATGAACTTGGAGATTTAGTATCTGGTCAACTATGTGTTCCCTGTTGGATGCTTACCATGCACCCAGGAACAACACGCGGATTCTTTTTCTAAAACATCATTTTGAAAAGGGATGAGGGAAGCCTTGGAAAAATGTCTTCCAAGAATTGCTCTGTAAGAGAATCACTTGGAATTAGAATTCACAGCTGAGTGTCTTGAGCAGGGAAGGAGGAAGAAGCAGTTCAGGGGGGACTTTGTGGTGGAGGTGTACAGTGAGACCAAGGAAGGACATGTGCTCTGCACTACGCTGTGACTTGATGGCTCTAGCCATGTTGGGGCAAATATGGCAACATTCCATGCTCGGAAGGCCACGCTATCCCTGTGTGCTCTGACAGCACTCAGGGCAGAACTGCAAATTGTTTTCTGAAAAAAACAATCATTTTACTAATTTCATGACTATCAGCTTGGGTCACACAATGGGGAGATGTTGGGAGCCGTTTCCTATAGTGTCATGGCTGCCCATGCAGGAGAGAAAAAGTTGGCCTGATTTCTGGATCAGAGCCTGACATTGTCCACTTTCCTCAAGGATAATTACTGTCCTTTCCAGGTTAAACTAGGAACCTTGACACACCCTCATTTCAGGTTAAACTAAGAACCTTGACACACCCTCATTTCAGATTAAACTAAGAACCTTGACACACCCTCATGCCAGATTTAATTAAGAATATTGTCAATGCACCCCGCCCACTAGTTCTTTCACTAACTTTTTTCTTTTCTGTAGATGTGAATGGGGGCTGGTCAGCTCAAGGGTGGCTTAAGGTCAGTACTAAAGAAATGTATAAAAGAAGGCTGTTAAATAGACGTGGCGTTCATTCGGTATTGACTGGTGAACCCTTCCAAGTCCCGCTGTCCTGTCTTTACTTATTTCTCATCCTAAGCCCCTCAGCTCGGGCACCCCATTGCTCTGCCTGGCTGACACCACCATACCCAGTGGTGAGACCCTGGCAGGGAGAACACATCTGAGGGACAGCGTGTGACCTCCAGGAGCATGAGCACAGAGGTCCCATGAAACAGTCCATGTTATTCCTCTCCTGGCACTGCCTGGCACCCTGACATAGCAGGAATGGTGCCTGGCATTTGATGATGGAGCCACTCCTAGTACATGGCTGGACGTATCCACTCCGGTCACACGCTTGGCGGTGATGGATCATCTCGTGGTGGGTGTGGCCATGCTGTTCTGTGAGACCGTGGTCGGGTGGGGCTGGACAAGAGGCTTCTTGGGAGGAAAAACAGAGCCACGGCCCACACTGGGAATACAGCTGTGCTTGGTGTGGGTCAAAGCACCGCACTTGGCGTGGCTTTAATAAAACTACCGGGACACAGAAAGGAAGGCACCAAACTGATTCTTAATCTGATGGGATTACTTTTGATAAAAAAGATTTTAATTGAGATGAATCTTATATGGGAAACATAAATATCTGAAATGCAGGTATTTTAAAGTAGATCAACAGATGTGCATGTGAACTCATCTGGAAAGCAGCAATGTTCCCCCACTGAGATCACTGGATTCCTAATACTGCAGAAGTTGATCATTAGAGCTGAGTTTGTATTATGCAGCTGAGGCTTGAAGTCCTCTCCTTACCTCTTTTTTTTTTTTTTACCCCATTTCCTAAGTGCCTAAGGGATGCCTTGACAGAGGTCATGTATATCATTCCCATGTCTGTCTCAATAAACAGGATTTCTCTATTTATTAACAATTGATTTTCCCACAAATATAATAAATGCACAAAAATATTTGTGATTTTTCAGATCGTAAGTAACAGTTATGTAAATGAATTCTTTCATTTGGGCATTGGAGCTTTCTAAATAAATAATAGCATCCTTATAAATGCACGTAATATTTGGAAACATCTGTTAAGGCAAAGGAATTATATAATACATGTACTATAAAATGTTACTGATTGGGAGTAGCATGACTAATCTGGATTTTAAAAATCTGTTTAAATAACTGTCAAATTTGGTATGCTATTAAAATTAGAAATTTAAAAGAAGTTATTTCTTTTTCTCACCAGAAGTTCATGTGTGTCCAGAATTATGATTTTTCCATCAATATTTCACGTTTTATATGGCTTTTCAAACTTCTTTTCACTATAGGGACTATTTCCCACTAGAAATTTGATATTTGGTTTCCAGATCTTCAAACTTAAGGCTCTGTGGAACTTCCTGCTCTCCTGGCCTGTGCAGCTGCCCAGGACTTGGCCTCCTCCGACTTCCAAGGTGGGGTCTGCGTGACCAGCGTTAGCCCCGAGTAAACACGCCAAGCCAGACTGCCAGATATCTGCAGTGATTCTCTTCTGACAGCCAGATCCCTAGAAACGCTTTTCTTCCTTCATTTTTCTGGGTCATCTTCTGGCTTATAAAATGCTCAGAACTGAAGGTGATATCTGTCTTTTCTAGGAAGGGAAAAAGACTGGGAATTGGCAGGACTTTAAGGTGTGAAGCACCTGTCATGATGCCTAAGGCCTTGCCTTACAAACAGTTGCTTCTATGACCAAACAGACATGAGAAATGAGTTCTCTGAGGTTCATCTTTTCTCCCCTTGTGGGCTGCGCCTCCCTGTAAGCCAGCAAAGAACAGCCATGGAAAACAGTCCCCAGTGGTGAAATTTTGATGTGAAATCCTCCAATAAGCTTCATGGTGAAGCCAACCACAAATTATTCTTTAATTGAAGGAAAAACCTATGTAAAGGGAAAAGTTGCCATCATGATTATCAATAATATTTAAAATGCATTCCAGCTGTGCTCTCCATATGTATATTTTGGTCGTAGGGGAGCTCAGGTCACAAGCTGATAAGAGTTCATGTCTTCTTAATGGGCTTATGGAACCTTAAAGGCTTGAACAGATCTGAGAAGCTGGTTCGTCCCATCCGCACCCCCAAAGAAGATCACTGATGGCCTGCTCAGCCTTGCTAAAAGAATAGAACTTACTTTTTTTGGATGAAGTCATAAAATGTAGTTTGGAAGTTTAAAGCTTTAGAACTGTATGAAAAAATAAAACAAGTGGGATTAAGACCTCATTCTTTGGAAGGAAGGCAATAGGGAGAGTGTTGTCAAGGAATGCTTAACCCCTTGAGGCAAAGAGAACTGGGAAAAAATGCCCAGAGCCCTCACACAAGTGCATATGTAATTATTCTGAGGCATAATATGTGCAATTAGTCTCGATGCTTACTCTGTTCAATACTTGGAAATGTGAAAGCATAACACATTTGATTACTATTGGGATTCACTAAGCATTTTAAAATTTAATCTACTTTCCTCTCTTTATTTGAACCTACAATTGAATGAGATTAGGTGGCTGAGGAAGGGAGAGGAGAGTGGAAAAAGAAAACAGTCTGTTTGCCCTCTCCTTTGAGAGGTGTGTGTGTGTGTGTGTGTGTGTCTGTGTGTGTGTCTACCTCCTTAGAAGTTTGTACCCGAAACAGGTATGTTGATGAAAATTGAAATTGCTTTCTAATGATGCATTAAATGAGAACTCTGCACAAACACAGAATCCCCAACTACACCGAGCTCTGGATTTCTGGGGTGTCCCCCTCTCTGGTGTCCTGGAGAAAGTCGCTGTGGATGTGCCAGAGGTTTCAAATGACGGCTCCTGCCACTTCTGAAGAACACCTATTGCTTGCTCTGGAGTTTTCCACCCACAATATGAAAGTTATTGAAAGCGCAGGAGTAGGTGTGTTATATTACATGCTGTGTAAACGTGGCCATTGCTCCTAAATGTGAACATTTAATGCAGTCTGTAAAAGGCACAATTATTACCGCAGGGACAGAAATCGACAAACCCCACCAAAGGAATTTCTTCAAACTGCTATCATAAAATCTGAGCATGTTATGGATTTCATTAACATTTTACTCCCCAAGGATTCCCAATTGTATAATAACAGAAGTTCTTTAAATTTTAAATACCACAGACAGGAACAGGCTTTCACCCAAAACAGATGTGAAACCCTCCACCTTGCCTTCTTATTGGTCCACAGATATGAAACTGGCTGGTAATTGATAGTTCCTAATGTGTTGTTGTTTCGTTTACAGAAATGGAAACCTAATATTATTTTTCCCAAGAAAAGATACATTCATAAAGGATAGACAGGCTTTCAGCCACAGTTCCTTACTCTTGATTATATCTGAAGTTAAACAAGAACAGCAATAATTCTTTGATTTTCACACTGTGTGAAAACTCCAATTGGGAAGCCAAGCTCTAACGCGCTGCGTTCCCATGGAGAGCGGCTGATTCCAGCCTTCGTTTGCCGAAATCTCACTGATGGTGGCTCCGTTTTACCCTTTGGTTAGTTTCTCTCGATCCCATCCTTCTCTGTGCATTTTGAGTCAGGTTGTACAGTTGTTCGAAGTAACATCTGTATTTATTTAGCTAAAAACAATCCACTTTGAAGAGCTAAAAATAGTAAGCTTCAGATAAATAAGCAGGGAGGTTTGTGATGCGATTTCCCCACCTCAGGTAAACAGATGCATCTATATTTTTGGACAACAAAAGGTCTATGACTATGTTCAAATAATACCTACAAGTGGCTGAAAAACAACAAAACACAGCTGACTAAATTCCTTCTCCATTCAAAAGACTTATTACCAGTTTGATTATTTTACAATGATTAAGTATCTCCATTATCACCGATTTTCATCTGGGAGCGATTTTGCCCTGAGTGGCAGACATTATAAATATAAATGTAAAATCTGGAGACCTTTTTGGTGTCCCTAATTAATGTGAGGTAAGGAACTACTACTGGCTTGGAGTGAGAAAAGGCCAGGAATGCTGGTAAACAGCCCACAACCAGGGATGATCCACCCCTAAAGATGACCACTGTCCAGGCCAAGGAAATACCCCACACAGCCCCACAGTTCATGGTAGGTTCTGCAGTTATTCTCCAATTTAATAGATGTTATCTGGCAATAAGCAACTAACTTAGGAGAGGCTGGGATTTAAATCTGCTTATAGCTCTTCAAGAGGCCATCCCCAAAAGGCTCCCAAATTTGACTTAGTTTGCAACAGAATTAGAACAAGGCGGTTAAAGAATCTACTTCAAGTTTTGCCATTAATTTCTTATGTGGTCTTGCAAATCACTTAATCTTGGACTCTATGTAAGCTAAGAAACTTAGACAAAATGATACTTACTTTCCTTTTTACAAAGCTGAGATATGCTGGGAAGAAAAAAATATTTTCCAGGATATAATACAAATGCTAGTTCTAAACACCATAGACACTGGTACAGAAAAAAAAGAAACTACAATGAAGCAAATGAAATGTTCATGCTACACAGACAACTTATTTTTAAGTATAATCCCATCTAAACAGTTGTAGTTCTTCCAATTCTGTCTTCAAATGTTATATCTTTTTTCTACAGCATATCAACATGAAATATTAATTAGTAATATCATTTGATTTTTGAAAACAAAATTAAACAGCCAACTTGCCTAAAATGGTTGAAATCATCTTGCTAATACTGTTATGCCAAAAAAGGAGTCAACAGTATCCAAATAATTACCTGTCACAGATGCTTCTGTTTCTCTCCAACCAAAAGCTCCTTTAAAAAAAAAGCCTTACAATCTGCAAATTTAATATTTCCCTATGTATTTCTTTCAAATGGCTGCAATGTAAAAAGCTAAGATCTCAGAGGAAGCATTAGAAAAAATGGCTGAGGAGATAGAGCTTGGAACCCTGATTTCTTGAGTGAAGACCCAGTCACGGGCATCAGATTTCTGCCACACTAAGGGAAGGATGTAAGGTGTTTACTTTGTGAAGGAAACAGAGAATCTATGAGGTCAACACTGAATCAGAGTAAGACAACCAAAGATTCACTTTGGGCATGTTGTAAAGCAAATCATGTACCCTCCAGATGAATGTTTGTGCTAAACAGCATGTTAGCATGTTAATATTAGTTGTAACTGGGGACACACACACACACACACACACACACACACACACACTCACTCACACCTGGGAATACATATTTGATTGAACAGCTGTATTTTCCCTAAAGTTGCCAACGCCATATTTCACATCGCCCTACATTCAGGTAATCCAGTGAGCTGTTTCTGTCAGTTCTCTAGTTACAAATTTATAAAGTATCACTTTATTGTAATTTCAGCAATTTGCTAATGATCTGAATGAGTTAATGCACCCTCACACGTGTCTGGTTTATCAACACAGTGTTTACAGTCAGTATAACCTGGCTCCATATATGTGCTGGGTTAGCAAATTTAGCAGATGGAACTGATTTGAATACAGCATTTCTGAGTCTAACCTGCTGGAAACAGGCAATTTTGTGAAAAAAATCAAAACTTATTTCACAGACAATATCTGTTCAACACAAAAGATTTATGTAGATAGTATGGAAGGAAAGGAAATACTATAAGAAACTTGTTAAATGAGATAAATAAGAGAAGTTGTTTCTACTTCCATTTAGTAGGTACTTTAAAGATTAAAAACATGGGTATAGAGTGAAAAAATTCTAATCCAATAAACAAGCACTCACTTCCCCACCTAAAATATGATAGAATGCATAACAATATTGTTAGACATGTTAAGTATTTCATTCCATTTGGCACTAAGGCAGATTGAGTTGGCCCCTTTTACCCCTTGAAATCAGGTCCATGCTTTTAAATTATCTCTGTTCTCCAATGTCAACAGATTATGCTGTTGACAATAGTCTTCTATCATCACAGAGCCACCTTGGCTGTTGCTGGTGACAGCACCCCACAGCTCTGGCTGGGGGACTTGGGGGACTGTGGGACCCCTTGACTGAAGGACCTGGAGTCGAGGCCCCAGAACCTAAGTGAATGAGAGTCTCCTCTGTGATCCAGGGTACCAGAGGATCGCGCTAGCTTTCATCATCTTTCTCTAAATAGAGCAGGAGAGTTAACCCTTCAGCAACCTCAAGTTCCAAGGGCAGACAGTGAAAAACCCAAACAGAGTAGTAAAGAGCTCCACGCCGGTCCGTGTCAGATCCAACCAGAGGTGACAGAGCAGCTGGCCACAGTCTGGGCTTCTCGGTCAATACCTCAACCTGGCCATGAGCATGAGGGCGGTAGTCCATGCCGATGGGCTCCCAGTGGTCTAAGATGGACAGTCCCACAGTTATGCCTCTCTCTAAGTTGAGTGAACCATTTTAAACCCTCCAGATCTCCTTTGTCTCCTAGGGTAAGAAGATCTGGTCTACTTATCTTACCTTTTAGAGCTCAACATTTGTGTGAAAAATGTGCTTTATAGAGGCAAGTGTGTAAGCATTAAACTGTATTGTTGGAACATGGCTGACCGTTAATTTTGAAATCCACACAACATCCTAAGGTTTACTTGATTGTGTTGGGTGTGTGATGGGTGTTCGGTTCAGTGCCACATCTCTCCCTATTGTACTTAGGGCTTCTGTCACTGGTGTCTGCTTTCAAAATGCCATCAGGGAGAAAATGTGGAAGACTTTAAGATTATCTGAGAAATACGTAACAAGCAAAAGAAAAGCATGGAAGCAAATTTCCTCAGACCATCAGCTCTAGTTCCTCATGTCTGGAACTTTCCTCTCCATAGGCTCAGAATGAACATCTGAACCAGAAAATGCAATGGGGAGAGAAGGCGCATTTGCTTCAGGGGATTCATGGTGCTCTCTTGCAAGCGCCGACTGTTTTCCGGGAGGGTTTCTTTCATCTGTGTGAATAATCCATAATGGGGCTGATTTACCAAACCAAACAGGATGTGGCTGAGAAGCCAAGGGCTTTCTTCCCCTCTGGAATAAGTGGAAGCATAAATAATCTAGCATCATTTTTTTTTCACAAAAGAACAATGCCCTCAAATTTGGAGGAGAAGGTAGTTTCAAAAGTCATTGGCCAATGCAGTCATCGATTAGTTACTGGTGCCACGTCTATTTCTCCAGATTGCCAAAGTTTGTATCCCACCCAGGCATTGTGTCTCTTATCTTATTTTTTTCCTGTCTCCTGGCATTTTAATCAGGGAAAAGTCACAGTTGTTTTGCGGAAAGCGCTCCCAAGAGCTTTAATTAAAGCTGGAAGGATAAATCTGTTTACAGTGTGGTGAACACTATCATTAATAAAACATCGGGATAATTAACGAATTAAATTCTTCTCTGTGTGTGAGTGGCTACATTTAGGATCTATGGGGACATGTCTCCTGAACAGATACAGTATTTATGTGCTTTGTAAGAGAAGAAAAGAAAATGGGAGTGTGAATTTCCCTGAGATTTGTAGACCAGAGCCTGCTAAGAAACTTGAATGGAGTTACAGCTGTATTATCTTAATTTATAAGAAAAGAAACTCAGTTCCAATGAGTTTAATGCATGGGCTCTAATGATGTGCTCGTAAGAATTTTATTGCTCCACAGATACACTGAGTCTTTGCTCTGATTATTTAACTAGAAACAAAAGAAGAAGAGATTAAATTATAATAAGATAAGCAGCCAGAGAACACAGAATAGAGAACAGAATACTCTGGGAAAAAGGAGCAAATTTCATAGTGTGATTAACTCTGTTCAGTGAGAATTGAGTTTTTGCTGCTCGGGATATTAAGTGGCCTTCTGAGCAGGATGTGGCTGTGTGCAAACCTTCAGCTTGGGGCTTCCTTTTCTATTTCTTCTAAGCAAAGGGCTCCTTGACTTGTTTTCAAGCTTCCTGGCAGACAGCAGATCTCACAGGAAGCGCCAGTGTGGACGTTTGGATCCAGGACTAATGATGCATTGTTTTTTTATGTCACTCAGTAATTTCCTAGGGAAAACAATGGGAACCAAAGGCTGTTCCTGTCTTGAAGGAAAGTCAACTTCCACAGTTGCCTTATTCATTTAGCACATGTAAGTATTTGTCCTTGTGGTTGCTACAGCAACATGTTTTGTGGGGTAGATTTCATGCAAAATGGGAGAAAGCCGAAACAGAAAACAAATGTCATCTGCATACTCTGTGCATAAAAATAGAAATGTGTGAGCCCTGACACCCCCTTGATTAGAGGTTTGTGCCTCTTGCCCTCCATTTAAATGAGGCTGCGCTTGTCGGTTAATTTATAAAACATGTATCCAATGAAAACAACCAGCCAGCCACTTCCAAGGAGCTTCAGAAAAGTTGGAAACACATGAAATTATTCATAATTAGGCGATCGGTGGATGATAACAGTTCACAACATGTGCACAGACACGGCGAGCATGTAAATGAGCCCCTGAGCTCAGAGGGCTCAGAGAAAAAGGTAATTTCAACTCAAGGTGAACAAAAACTCAACTGTGGTGACAGTCACCTGTCAGGGTGTTGAGGAGTGAGATCCCCGAGACCGACTTAGGAACGGTCAGCACCCACCCCCTCGCAGTGCGCATCTCCTCAGCTTCGGGGCCGTAAGCTCAGCTCAGCTCAGCTCCGTGAGATAGACTTGAATTTAAAAGCGTGACAATGACATTATGCACTGGAAAGTAAAAAGCAGGTCTTGGATTCCAAAAGACCGTATGGCAAAGTCTGGTCACTCTGACCTTGATGGAGCATTTCAAAATTTCCCTGAAACTCAGTATTTTCATTTTAAAAATGGAGCTAACTGTACCTCTGTCTCAGGATTCTGGTGAAGGTCAAATAAAAAAATATGTCACGTGTGTTATATGGATTGAGCTGTCTACTATGCGCATCGCAGATGGAGTGTGGCCTGTGAAGGGTGTGGTCACTACTCGTGGTGCTCGCCAAGGACAGCTGGCACTCTTCCGGCTACCAGCTTAGGACAGTGATGCATCCTGGCTCCCTGGCATGGAGTGTGGCTGGGTGGTCTGCTCTGGCAATGAGTTGTGGGCTCCTCCAGGGAGAGTGTGCTTGAGGTTACCCACTCTCTTTCTGGTCTGTCTGCCTTGGTGTCGGCATCGTTTCTGAGAATGACCCTTGGTTAGCCTGTCCCGGTGTGAGACCTCGTGGAGCAGGTCCCTAGTTGGAGTATCAAGAGCAGAAGGTAATCCCCTCTGGGGTGGGGGTGGGGGGAGGAGGTGGGCTACCTCACTCCTCTGACCATGCTGCTCCCTTGACGGAAAGGACTGGATGATCTGAGATTTTTTTTTTCCTCCCACAATCTCAAATTGCGTCTCCGCCTAAAGAATGATGTAAAATCCTGGCCTGCTGACAAATGTTTTGTGAGAGCCCATTTAGTCTCCATGTCTCTACGGACACAGAATTGCCTTGAACAGAAGAATTGCTGTCATGGCAGTTTCGAAACTCTTGCAAGACCACTGGCCCTACATTATGGAGTGCTCTCTGAATTACCAAGAATAGGACCACATTACCATACAAACATGCTGAGTACTACAAAATGGGAGCTTTCCTCTCAAGGCGCATCTGTCAATCACACGGCACTGCTCGTGGGTCCGGGGATGCGGAAGAATGTGTTACCAAGAGCTATTTTGACACAGGAAAATTCATCTCACTTTTGGCTTAAACTAGAGCTGGATCCAGCAATCCCACAGCAGAAGTCTCATCTTTTCTCACCCTCTCCACATTTCTCACTGTTATCGTTTAGGGGTGAGTGTGAGTTCAGTCTCCTGTAATAGGCTATTTCACTTTAAGTGTATGTTAAACTAATATTGATCTTTCGAAAGTAAAACAAAATCTGGTATTTGTGCTCAAATGACTGAGACAGCAATAGATGTACAAGGGAGAGAATAAATCATCTTGTGTTTTTTTGCTTAGAAATTCTCCCCAGGAATTAGTCATTATTCTATTTCTGGCGATAGATGCAAGACAGGTTGTGCCCACTCTCCTGAAAAGGAAACCTAGTTCCTCCAGCTGATAACCATTTGAATAATTTATCTGTAGCCCACCTGAAGATTCAGACATAGACACTTCACTTGACACTAGACAAAAAACTCAGGAATGTGTGCATCAAGTGTTGGGTGCAAACATCCGGGTATCAAACGTGGACAGGAATGGGCTTCAGGAGTGGTGCCGGGGTGAGGAGGGGGCGGTGCATCAGACTGCTAGGGTGTTATGGGTGACAGTGTAGACACAGGGCAGGATAAGGGGAGTCAACTGGGACACAGTTATTTGAGGATGGGAATGTGTCCTCATACCGAATGAGCACACAAATATGTACATTCCACACAGAGACACAAGGAATTTCACTCTGTCAACCAAACCCCTTTCCAGGAGTGCACTACTTAGACCTGTATGGAAAACCTACAACCCTTCCTTCCTTTCTTCTGACTGGAACATCAAAACACCTGTACTCGGAAACAATGATTTCAAACACTTCTACCCACAGCATTCAGATATTTCATGGAGGGAAGTGGAGTATGTTAAAGTAGGGAGCACATCTGTAAAAATATGTAGTTGTTGAGAAAAATCAGTTCTTTTAGCTGCTCACAACTGTCCTCATATTCATTGAAGAGCAGCAGGTTAGAGCGTGATGTTCAGGAGGGGTCGTCTGGGCCTGGCCATCTCCCACATGTAGCAAGTGACTGTTCTTTAGGGGTTATACCTGATGCTCTTCTTAGTTGAGGGCAGTTTCCACATCCACCTTCCCGGATGACCCACATCTCTTTCACCTCTTGCAATGCCAAGGCCCAACCACATACCTGTATCCACTCTCTGTAGGAATCTTCCCCGGGAGTCCATCCATTCTCAGGGTAGTTCAGGCGGGAGCGCTCTGCAGACCAGCTGGCGCTGTAGTGGGAGGAGGCTCTGATTTGGTCGGAGTGAATCTCTCCCGACTCCATGCCCAGGGGCTCCATGCACTTGAAATCTGCAGGGAACAATGGGGCCCAAGTCACTAAAACACGGGGGGCCCAAGACGTGCTTTTCCTTCAAGCCTGGCAAACTAATGAGTTCATTCACTTGAAATTCTATGAAAGAAGCCAGCAAGGGACTTCCTGGGATGTGGCACTGCTACTTGCATTTTCTTGGCATGATTTAAAAATAAGGCTATTACTGTCATCACGGTGACTAATAATTTTCCAAAGTAGGCCTAGGTTGGTAAAAATACTATTTTAAATTCTTTAAGAAATGATGAAAATTCTGATTTATGTCAAAAGTTGAGTAAATGTGTGTGTGATACAAAAACAATTTTTTCAATAAAATTTTAACACTTAATATTTTTTCTCTCATATTTAATAATATTTAAAGATTCTGTATCTATTCATAATTCATAGACCAGATTCCTGGCATTGGCACTTGAAGCACCTAGCCCTCACACTGTCTCTTCTCATGCCTCTGACTTTGGACCAATCACAATAATTAACACCCTTAATCTAGTTTATTAAAACACAGAAGTACATGTTGGGAGACTGAGTTGCAATGTTACATGGCCCCCAAAGCACTACAGCTTTATAGCATAACATAATAAAGTTCCCAAAGTTCCCAAAGATAACTAGGAATCACTGAAACCTGAACAGTATTCCATTAGGTCCAGTCTAATATGATGAAATTGAGACACGAATAATGAATTTTAGAAAAACGTTAACCAAAAATGAATTAAAACTTTAGGAACTAAATGGAAGACTTACTTATTCAGAAAAATCTCACTGCTACAGTTTGGATCTTAAGTGCCTCCCAGAGGCACATGTTAAAGGCTTGGTTCTTAAGGTGACACTACTAGGAGGTGGTAGGATGTTAAGGGGTGGGGTCTAGCCGGAGCTCTTCAGGTTACTGGGAGCATATCCCCAGAAGGAGACTGTGGGACCCTGCTCACCTCGTTTTCTTCTCTTGTACTTCCTGGCCATGGGCAAGCAGCTTGGCTCCAACATGAGCTCCCACTATGACCTGCTGTCTCACCACTGACCTGAAGTACCCACACCAACCAATCAAGTCCAGAATGTCCAAAACTGTCAGCCAAGGTAAAACCTCTATCTTTGCAAGTTGATTGCCTTGGGTATTTACTATAGTCACAGAAAGCAAACACACTCAGCTAATCAAAATTTCGTATTTTCTATCCTAACAGATGAAATTTTATGACCTAAAAGCTTTTCTTTCATTGGCTTTATACTCTACACTCAGGCTTGTTATTTGTAATATAAACATTTATAAGCACAAAAATTTACAAAAATTAATTAAAAATAAATAAAATAAAGGCCAACGGAATTTTGTTGTTAGCCATCTGAGTTCTTAGTAAGCTCTGGTAGAAAAAGTGCTAGAATCTTTAGGATAGATGTACAAACACCCCCTGTCCTATAGCTAAGGTACCTTACAACCTGGCAGGTAAAATGGATGAAACACACAGCCCGCGTTTTCCTTTATTCTTTCAGGTTTTTTTCTGCAGCTCTAAAAAGGGCTAGAAGCCACTAAACTTTGAGAAACAGTTGAGCTGGTTGAGTATTTTAATAGTTATAAAAATCCCTTGCTTTCTCTTTGATGGAAAGGTACTAACAAAAATTGAAACGTGCTGCTTTTCAGAAACATCCACTTTGACTCAGGTAAGAAAGGGAAGCATAATGGCTTCCCCCAGGATCCTCCATAACCAAAGGGCTGCTCACTGTCCATTCCACGTGACTGCTTTGGCTGTCGGCTTCCTCTTAGGATTCTCTGCCTGTTATGCATTGGAGGGTGTCAGCAAGGGGTCTGGTGCTATTTCATTGTTTTGAGGTGCTCTGTTGCTATTTCCGACTTCCGCTCGTGATTTCAGAGGCTCAGCCACCATGTTTTGAAGAAAGCACAACACATAGTTTTTCCTACTGCAATTCATTTAAAAAAATTTAAAAGAGAAAAACACTCAGCACCAGTTTCCAGTGAGACCCTAGTTCACAAAACAGTTCTTTTGTATTGCATATGGGTGCAGGTGTGTGAATTGGAGTATCAGGGAGTATTTGCCACAGGACTTTGCAAAATGAGTGGCACTGACCTTCGGAGACACTGCTCCGCAAGATGCTGTAGTTGGCTGAGAAGCCTTCTTTGGCTATGGCGCTGTCCGTGTAGAAAACCATGGAGAGAATGCCCGAAGAAGAGCGGATCTGACCTGGCGTCTTCTGGCCGCAGAATCGCCCGATGTGAGGGCCAACTAGAAAGGCAGAAGCACAGGGAATGTCAAAATGTTTTTTCTTCTAGAGCAGATGCAGAAATAACCATTTACAAACATGGGTCCCTGCAGAACCCGGAAGCCTATTCTAACCCAAAGCAAGGCTTCCCTAGTTAATTGGTTTGCAGCGAACATATTGGATGGGCTTATGGAGATTTTCAAGCGTCCTCAGAAGGGTAGTAACAGCATAACCATACTCCCCCGTGAGCAGGATTGTTTTCAGAACAGAATCGAAATGCTTGCTTCATTTGTGAGGAATAAGGTTTGGGCTGTCAAGTGGCAGTGCAATAGCCCATCTCCAGGGCCAACTGCTCCCGCAGCTTGGTGCAGAAAGGCCGTGGCAGGTCGCTGAGTTCTCTCAAAAGCGTTTCTGCTCACTTCTCCTGGGAAGGACTGAGTGAGCCTCGTCCTGGGAAGGGCAGCCGTAAAGCAGTCTGTTCCACAACTGTGGGACCCCGACTTCCCTCCTTGTTCTATCTTTCAGCCATGAATACTAAATAAGATGAGCATCACAGCTTTGGACCAAGGAAAAGGTCCTGTGTCCTCCACACTATGTCCGACACCCAAAGAATACCATAGCTGCAGTGAGGAAAAAGGTGCAGAGCAGAGAGGCCAGTGACTTCTACACCATGCTACATTAAAATAAAAGATGAATGGCAAATTTTTTGACGTTCCACCTTCAGGTTTTCTCTTCCAATGCACTGCATTATGTCCCGAGACCAAAGACTGGCCCAAGAGAGACACTTGGCTGAATGATCTGGAACACTCGTCTAGCTTGTCTTCAAGTCAAACTGTTATTCAGCTTCAACTGACCATACGTTTGTTGAATTGCTTTGGACAAACATTGGCAATGAGCCATTGTGAGTGGCGTCATGAACAGTGCAGAAGTCCCCTACACTTGGACAATTTTTCCATATACCTTGTCCAGATCAGCAGGGGCAGGGGTAGAAGGAGAGATGGGGAGAAAGAGAGGTCTCTCTTTCTTTTTTTTTTCATTGCACATATGGTAAGAATATGCCAGATGGCTTGGCCATAGAAGGGACAATCTAGCATGGATTGTTTTTCTACCCCAAATCCATGATTTCATCCACTTCAACTAAGAGTTACTGCTTCATTGAAGGCTGACAGTGGGTGGGCCTTTCCCTAGGGGGCCAGCCCTTCAAGGAGGGCTGATGCTCCTGGTCCTGTGTGCAGCACTGGAATGCTGCACACAGGCTGCTGCTGAGTACTAGATGTTACCAATGAGACCCTAAATAAGAAGTCAAACTACAGGCTGAGTTCTTACCAGGCAGATAATCCAAGCACTGTAATTTTTAATGTGTAGATCTTTAACAGATGGTTTACTTCAAATACCTGATAAAGTCTATGCATTTAAAGCAATACATTTGAGGGAATTCAAAGACTTTCCCTCAGTCTCTGGAAAGCAAAGGCTGTGGGTGTGGACTCTTTTATCATGAAGAAAGCAAGGAAGTTGTCACAGTGAGGGAGACCGACATGGATTATCTAGGAGTACCACTGTCACCAACACACACACACAATGTATTAGGGCAAGAAGATGCTGTTAAGTTAGACTTCTCATTGGCAGGAAAAAACACCCAGAAGATGCGACTCTACTTTTTCTTACTTCTCTTCAGCTTTATCTAAGCCTCAAACTCTCCTACAAGAGCTAGCTTTTCCCCAGATTCATTTCATTCTGGATGTGTTCCTACCACTAATTCAACAGTTTTTTCTTTCCCATGGAACTCCATGTTGCCCATAACATATGCATGAAATGTCTTCTAGGGCCAAAAACTCAGGTCTTTTTCTTTCCTCAAAGGAAAAAAAAAGCCCATTTCTGGTCTGCAATTATAAACGGGAAGCTAAGAGTCCATTCATACTCCCGCATGAGCCCCCTCATTTAAATTCCATTTGTGTGGTTTCAGAATCCCTCCTTTAGTGTGTGGGCAAACTTTTACAGCCCTAGGCCTGGGGCCTGGTCTCTGATCACTACAGCCACTGACCTTCCCAAGAATACACACTGGCCAGGGAAGCTGCTGTCGCTGGGGGCTGGCCTCCCCTCCGCTGCCACCCAGATCCCTTGGGGAGGGTGGAGGGGGAAGTCTCTTTGAAAGAGGAAACAGAAGAGAACTTGTCTAATGCAGACTCATAATTTAGAAGTCTCCATGACTCACTGGTTTATAATGTTTAAGACATGCTGGGTAAATCTGCCTTCTGTCTTTTAGAACATGCCCCCGGTCAGTGGCATGCAACTCTCTTTAGGAGCCCTTAAGATACAAGAGTGGAAGGTTTCTGAGACATAATACAAAGAAGTATTGAATTTTCCTGAACAACAGCGAGACCTCAGCCTACCAAGCTAATGCAATATTGATCTGAACTGGAGTGGATGAAGTACTCTTGTCTGTCTCCCGTGTGCTCATTTGTGTATTTACATGAATACAGCTATTGGATTTCCTCTTTTTGTTATTACAGACCCAACGGCCAAAGAGATGAATGAAAAGTGTCACAAAAAGCAGAAATACAATCCAACAATTGAATTATTGAGGATTTCAAGCAAGCAAGATAAGCCAGGCTATCTTTTGGGACAGAATAGGACAGTGATGACTGGATCTGGTCAGGTGTGAAGTAACATAGCATTTCTACTGTCTACAAAGATATACTTGCAACAGGAAGTGGCAACAATGTAGTTTTGTGCATTTTCCCATTAATTGCTGCAACAATTACAATCGTACTTCAGAATCAAGAAAATTTATGTGAAAAAAGGTAATAATCCTTTCTAACAATTGACTTGTAAAATGAGGTATTTTGAATAGATAATAAAGGCAATCATTGGAAAGGTACAAGATAGGTCATTGACATTCTTCTAAATTAATAAGCCATTTGGTGATAAAAATCTAATGTAACAAACTCTGCAATCCTCCCCTCCAAAATGGCACATTTATATCCATCCTTATGGTTTCAGAAGGTTAATTCCAATGTAAAAATAAGTTTTAAAAACTCCACTCATTTCAGATTTTATAAGACTTGTTCCTGCAGGGATCTAGGGAACAACTGTAGATCCGGTCTCTTCTCCCTGCCCAGACAGAGGGCTGGTGCATTTGTGCCCAATGATGAGAGCCAAACATTTGCATCAGGCTCCACCCTTCGGCATAAGTGTCTACCAGATCTTGAGGCTGGGACACTGTCATCCAGGGCAGTGTGCAAGATTCACTGCTATCAGTGTTCAAACCCCCAGAACTTCACAGACAGTGGGAGGTGGAGCTGTGTGACTCACCATACATGCCTTGAATTTTGAGTTTTGGAGCAAACTGCCTTTTTCAAAGTTAATAAGAATCAATGGATGGCTTTCAATTACTTAGTCATTTAATTCAATGTTTATGATAAAATGCAACATAAAATCACTTGATGGTTAAAAGCCTTCCATGCCTTCTGCTTGTTGTTTTTGGGAAAGATATCAAAGACTAGAAGCAATTTTGTTGGCAGAGGAACTGGATGTGTTGAATTATTATGACAAAAATGTTTCTAGTGCCAGTGACAGAAAACCTGGGAGGACTCAGACACTCATTTTGCCTAAAAAAAGAGAGAGCTGCTTTGATGGTGTAGGCTGGGTAGGTAACCTAGGTACATATTAACAAATACACAAACACTTCTGTAGAATCTAAGCCCAGATTTCTCTGGAATAAATCAAACATATCATAGTTCAAAACATGGATAAATTGCAAGGCTGAAAACTCTTATTGTTAATTGTTCTTTGCTTCAACTCGGTGATTTTCTACAGCCAGAAAATTACTACTTTGAAAAACCCTTGACACTAATAACAACATGCTTGTTTCTGAAAGTATTGTAAATAACTTTGTTGACTGGACCTCTTCTTCAGATGTCATTTTAAATGAAAGTTGTAGAAGAGGAGGCTGAAATTTTAGACTACAAACAAACAAAACCATTATTAAATGATCCAACTATTGTTGCAATATCATTATGATATTGTTTTCTTAATTATCAGATTGAATATTTGGAAATCAATCAACACTATGTTTGGAAAAATGTCATTACTTAATGAAGAAGTTTTGATAATATCATCATAACCCTATGTAAGTGATAAAAAGCAAAGATGATATTAAAATAATGTTAATTCACTCATTGTTTCTGATGACAGTATAAGATTATTCTGCAACCAGCTTCCTCCTAATGCTTTCTACCGATAAAATGACTGCTTTGAAGGCTGTTTCAAAGACTACCACAGTCTTCTTCATATCTTGCTTTTTGTGTACAGTTTATCAACTATTCTTTTCTCAAACTTGAGGATCAGATGAGATTCTATGGAAGAGGGCATTACACATCTCTAACTGCATGGACATGAAGACTTCTCAGACATGACATCTAATCTGTGCAGTGCTTGTTCTCCGGAGAAGTCTTAACATGAAGCCAGACTAAACACAAGACAAGAAAGGCAGCTGCAACAAATTATTTAAGATGATCTCCTTCTATTCAGAATTGGAGTGTGCATTTTTGTCCTTTGCCTTCTCATTCCCTAGGACTGGATTGAAAACTTTCATTTTGAAGTCCACATGCCTGTTTCCTTACTTCCTTTAAATCTCCACTCAGCTTTCCTGTCTTTACCTGTCCAGCCTGATCGCCCTATAAAATTTCAACCCCTACCTCCACCTCCCCTGACTGCCTCTTCCCCTGTCATACTTTTCCTCCCACTCGCTCTCCTTCTGTCTCCTCCTTTTGTCTCTGTTAGCTTTTGTCACCCTCTAGAACCCCACATAATTAATTTAGTTTTCACGTGCACTATTTATGGTCTGATCTCCAGTACTCAATGTAAACTCCACACGGGCCGCCATCTTTGAATGTTTTTCTTACCCTGTGGCTAGAAAAGTGCCCGGTATATGACAGGTGTTTAATTAAAAGTTTTTAGTTATTTTGATTAATTTAAATGATAAGCTAATGACTATATATGATACTCAGTACTGAGGGCAATTGTCAAAGACTAAAATTCCACAAAGAGAAAACAGGATATCTATCTAAATTAAAAATACCCAAACAAGAACATTCTTTTCCTAAATTTCTAAAAGTAATTTAAAAGTACTTAACTTCTCTGGTTCTTAGCCTGTACATTGGTAAATGAGCAGTTTGACTTACATGATCTCTTGAGGTCCTAACTTCTGACAGTCTATGAATTAATGCCTGGGAAGGAGGTCAGTGAATGGAAAAACTAACTGGGTTAGGAAAAGTATATGTGGTTCCAAAATCTATTTCAGAAACAGCTACACACACACACACACACACGCACACACACACACACACAAAGACCTTGTGCAACTTCATGGCCAGCTTCCTTATCTGGAAGATGAAAGAACTACATTAGATAATTACAAAGGTCTTCCTGACCTCAAATATTTCATGTTTTCTATATCTAGATGCCATCTGGCTTTGTCTCTCCTTTCTCTTTAGAGCTTTTTTTTTTTTTTTTAGAAATTATGCATGTATCATGACCCTTGGAAATAGACCCCCTTGCCCTTTCTTCAGACTCCTCCTTCTTGTCCACACTTCCTGCTGTTCTTAGTTCTTACCGCCAGGGAATCCGTCCCAGAATTCCAGCCGGTCGTAGTGACAAGCCATCCCCTGTGGATTATTTGAGTCAAGCTCCAGGTCAAAGCTTTCAAATTCCAGGATAATCTCGTACATCTTTGGTGCGAAGACAATATAAGTACATTCCAGGCTGTTGGGGTATTTCTCAGGGAATCCGGGGGACTTTATTACTCCGGTAGGTGCTGTGTAGTTCTGGGAACATTCAGGACCTATGAGTGAAAGAAAAACGTGAGAGAATGAAAACTGCGCTGAAATAGCTCTGGGAAATAACCAAGGCAGAGACAGAATATTTTTCTAATAAAAGTTCACCATTGTAATCACTGTCTTAATCAGGTATTACTCAGCCTTTTCATGTTAGCGATAGGAACGAGAAGTCAAATTCAGATTTATTGTGTTCACCTGAGTTTTCCAATTCTGTGAAGCAATTTAAAGACTCCTGCTTTTGCAGCGGAGAAGAAATGACAAATATAAAATCATGTGGGAACAATGAATAAGCTGCAGAAATCTCGACAGAGCCCTAGAGAAATAATTATAGTCCCTTCAAACTTAAATCTTTAAATCTCGAGGCTGACAGCCCTTTATTGGCGAATAGAACATTTACTAAGGCGAGGGAAGACTTCAGCGGAGGGCGTTTGGGTTTCAGGTTCCTCCGCCAGTGACTCAGTAACTGTGCCAGATGTGACCTGTGCCTCTTTGACAAGCTCTGTGCGAAAGGTGATGCGTGCTGTGCCCAAGGTGGTGCGTCACCGGGGGCGGTGTTGACACAGGTGTGCGGGACGCGTGCTCTCAGGGAGGGCACGCTGAGGTACGCTCACAGGCCGAGGCGAAGCGCGATAGCCGGTCGGCCCTGGACCTTCCCAAAGCATCGGCTGCAGCGTGGCGCGCTGCTCTGTGGTTGCTTGTTAGTGCTTTGCACGCACACAAACGTGCACATATTTATAAGGTGTGATTTCATTGACAGTTGGGTTATCATTGAGATGTCGCCAACTGTAGTGCTCTGTGATTGGAAATGACCAGGAACACCCGTGTGCATGTCACGGGTTGACCCCGTGGCGGTGCAAATGAGCTCTATTTCAGTTCACAGCCCCTAGCGTTGGCTCGGTGGGGTCTGCAATACAATTTACAGCCCGCCCGTCTGCACAGACCGGGGATCAAGGCTGCCCCTCGTCACTGCCGGCGCTGCCGCGATTTTCAGATAGCTACACTTGAGCTCTCTGTAAACTGAAGCTGAGGTGACCCTTCCAGCTTCACACTGGAGTCTGGGAAGGTCGCTCAATAGGTTCTTTCCCGCATCACTGTCTCACTGTCACCCTGGGGCGGACTAATGGGCTCCTGTGATGTCACACGAGGGTTCATCTCTGAGTGAGGTGGTGGCGGTGCAGCCATTGTGCACTGAGCCCCTTCCAGAGTGTCGGCCACCACAGGGGACTCACGGGACCCGATGGTTAAACTGAACAGCCAGGGCTCTGCGGCTGGCTGGGGGCGCAGGCCAGGAGGCTAAATCTCCCATTCAGAGTCCTGGGAAACTGCAGAGAACATAGCCTTTTCCTCCCTGAGCACAGAGTCCCGGGAAACTCAGCGCTTGTTAGGTGGCCACAGCAGTCTCACTGGTCTGACGCTCTGCCTGACCTGAGCCGTGGTTCACAACAGTGGCCCCAAAAGCTTATCGGTTTGATTCTGGCTAAAAAGTTATTAACTTGCTGCAGTTTGTCAGTTTGGTCCCAGGTGAAGTTTCCAAATCTGTTTCTAAGTTTCTCTGGGTCGTTGGAGAGCCCAGGGACTATGCCAGTAGCAGTGAATAATTCACAGAATGCATATTTTTCTATTCATTTATATTTTATGTATAACAAACACATATTTTGCATATTATGTTTTGGAAATGCTTTATAATTTTACCACTAAAATACAGGAACACAGACCCTGGACACTTTTGACTTCTCTTCTTGGGGAGAAATGGCTTGGCTAAGTTGTGGAAGACAGTGAACAGCAGGCTTGGTCCTGGTACTAATCACTCCTTCCTTCGTCACAAAAATAAACTCGTCCAGGTGAAGTTAAGATTCAGTCGAGGGATAAAGATAAAAACTGAACACATTTCCATGGGCTCACTGTGCCTGGCCATGATCCTGCTCTGGGAGGTGACCCCAATTTTCTCAAGTGTCTGACAATGTGGGTGAGTGTGTTTGTATGTGTGTGTGTGTGCATGCATGTGGCCCCCAGGTGAGGGAAGAGAGAAGACTGAGCACCAGGGGCTGAGTTCTAGTTCTGCCTCTGCCGTGCTGTGAAGCCTCAGGTGGCCTCTGAACTATGCTGGCTCTCACATCTGCTTAACAAGAGATAGGTAGCCCATGGATTTCAACAACAATTCTGAAGATTCTGCAATTGCCTTTTTTCTCCATTAGCCACCAAAGTTTGCCTCAGTGTTTCCCTTTGTCACTACTGTATCCACAGTTGACCAAGTGTTTTCTCCCTTGAGGACGGCAGCAGCACTGGGGTGCACTCAGCACCCAGAGGTGAGCAGGGCTGCAGGCAGCTACCCCGTGAGCCCAAGGGCAAAAGGGCTCTAGAGAGGGAGCTTTGGAGGTTAGCAAACTCTAGGCTTCGATGTGTTGCACAGGATCGAGAGCTCTTCAGGCAGCAGAAGGATGCCAGGCTTGGCTGTTAATGACAATGGGCACTGGTGGTAGTAACAGCTAAGAACCCTTTGGGGCTATTGTGAAACTTACATAACCTGTCAAACTGCATACATCAACGGCTAATCCTGCTCTCAATACATGGTACCCAGGCCTAGGCCAAGACCACAGAAACTGCCACAGGCTCTTCCTGTACTCAGTGTCTGGGCCTGGATGACTTGGGGTGGGGGCACGACAGGGAGGAGACTGTGCCTCCTGCAGAAAATGCTTCAGGTGAAAGGAACAGTGGTTGGGAGAGTGGCTCGGTCTCAGCATCAGGGAGACGGGACAGAAAGAAAATTGGGCTTCCTGCACAGGGAATTAGGGAGGACCAGGGTGACTACTCCAGGAAGACAGAAGAGGTCGAGGGCAGCTTTGGTGGCTGTCAGGCAAGACAGTCCCTCTGTATTTGCAGCCCTAAGAACTCAGAAATGGCTCAGTCTCTCTGAGAACTAAAATCTGTTGCTTAAAAATTCACTGTCACTGGATAAAAGATTAATTTTCTGGTGAAATGAACTATGATTAGTATAATAATTTATGTGTTTTAAGGAAACTAAGGATTTCTGTAACCTAACAGGAGTGCTATAGTCAAAAAAAGAAGTAAAAACAGCTAAATAAACATATGAAGAAACACTCAATATCACTGATAATTCAAGAGATGCAGATGAAAACAACACTGAGATTTCATCTCACTCCACAAAGAATGACTGCTATCTCAGAACTGACTAGCAATAAATGCTGGCGAGGCTGTGGAGAGAGAGGAATACTTCCCCACTGTTGGCAGGAATGTAGACTGGTACAACCACTGTAGAGATCATTGTGGAGATTCCTCAAAAAGCTAGGATTAGAGGTCCTATTTGATCCCACTGTTCCCCTGCTTGGAATATACACAAAAGAATTTTAAAAATCATATTATCGTAATATAGGGGCACCCATGTTCATAGCAGTTCAGTTTGTGATAGATAAATCTTGGAAACAACCCAAATTTCCATCAACTGGAAAATGGATAAAGAAGATGTGGGCTTTTTTTTTTTTTTTTAATAAAATGGAGTATTACTCTGCCATTAAGAATGATAAGTTCAAGTCACTTATACTCAGATAGACATACCTTGAGGACACACATAAATTAAATAAATAGGTCACAGATGTGTAAATACCATATCTTTTCTCTGCTAGGAGAATCTGAAGATGTAAATGACTTCTAGAATGTATGATAGATTTTGTGAAATAGAAAATATTCAAAGGGAAAGGAGTAGGGGAAAGCAATGAGAGGAAAGAAAATATAATCATAAAAAATAAAAAGAAAGCATATGTATAGAGGGGTGGGGTGGTAGAATGGGTAAAAATGAGAATTAACTCATGTCATATACTGGTACATATTCTAAATGTTGAATACAATTGTGATGGGTATATAAAATGTACCAATAAAGAATTCAATAAAAAAAGAATACAGACTAACAGCTTGTACGTACCATTAAATGACTTTGGGGGAAAAGATCCATGACCTACATATATACACTTAGATGTATTTTATTAACAATTTTCATATAGTTTGTGTAGTGAGAAGATGCTTTTTTTGCCATTTTCAAATAGTAATAATTTAATTGATAAATAAAACATATGAAGAAAGTATTCTTACCACTATATTCTTAATAAAGTCTTCTTACCAATAAATTCTAATCATATTGCATATACACAAGTAAAAAGCAGATTAATGAAAAGGAACAGGATGAGAAGAGTATGCTTAGAGTCAAGTTGCCAAGGATTTCAATGCCATCCTGGGAGGGAGCATGGGCCCTGGACTCTGAAAGAGTCAGCTTTGCTTGTAGTCATTGCCACACTCTCGGCTATGCACACATTATCAGCATCAGACACTGCATATGTATTTTCCATCTCATCTGATTTTCCTAAGAAACTCATGTCGGGCACTATTCTCCAGTTTTCCGGAGAGGGAAACTGAGGCTTTACGCATTCAGGCTGGTACTCATGGGCACAATGTAAACTGCCATGCAGGTCTGCTGGGCCCCTCTAGTCCACCATGCTGAGGCCGGAGACCAGGCTGGGTGGTCTGTGAGAGCAGTGATGGACAAAGGTAAGGCCAGGTGCCCCTTATGTCCAGCCTCAAGCAGGGACTGCGTGTTACCCAGTAGGTGATGAGACCCCGTACGCATCTGGAAGATGTGGCTGCAGGCCTGTCTGAGGAGCCACATACAGGATTAAGTGGCAGGAAGGGATCCAGAGTCTGGGCTCATGTGGTTAATGGCAGTGGGCATGGAGAGGAAGTGGTGACTCACTGAGACCCGTGCAGGGAAATTAAACAGAGCTAAAGCCATGTTGATGTAGGGAGTAGAGGAGAGAGAGAACAACACTTGAATCATGAGGCTGGTGCTGGACAGCTAGACAGGGCACTTTGGAGACTAATAGGAAAGTGGGCGGCTGAGTTCCTCTGGGAGGAAGATGAAGCGCATGACCACTTGCTTTGAATACCCTTCCCCTGTCATTCTCTCTATTTTCATAAGAATCACGTTCTTGAATATCTTTACAAAGTACGCCTGAGATACTGCATGCCATCCAAAGGAAGGCGGGACTGTAAAATCATGCCATTGTGCCCTCGTCCACCTCGTTCACTGGACCTGTTACTGTGTGACTTCTGGCTCTTCCCCAAAGTCAGTACCCCCATGGAAAGCAAACTAAACTGATTCAAGACACTGAGGAGCCATTACAGTGCCACTCTTCACAGACACGCATGAAAGAGGACTTCCAGAATGGCTGCAGAAATTTATAAGAGTAAGGGGATAAATGTGCCGGAAGCAAGAGGCATTGCTCTGAGGGAAATTAATGTCATGTAAATATTATGTTAAAAGTATCTTTTAATACAATACATAAAATTTTTTTCAAATACTCATCGGATGCTTTGGTTACACCTGTACCCAATGCTCTAGTGACAGCTCTCTTTCTCTTCTTTCAGCCACACAGATTTTTGAGAAATAACAGAAAACTCTGGCCTGTGAATGACTGATCTGTGAGTGTTCTGCAAGATGAGCAAGCATTTCTAAGGAGTATGAATAAAGGAGCAGTCTTGAAACAAGTTATGTGTGATGCTGAATGCCACGTGAGCCAATGCACCCGCCTCGCTCAGGATTGTGAGTGATCATCTCCCAACTCCAAGGGGTTCTAGAGGCAATCTCATCTACAGAGAAGGAGGAGAAAAAGATGGAGGACTCTCTCACCTCAAATAAGATCAGGGAGATATGCAATTTTTAAAAGATCACCACATGAGTAAGGCAGTAGCAGTACAAGTGATGAATCTGCTTAACAACAATGCAAAGTCATGTTTTTTCTGAATTCTCAAAAGGAAGCAAAAGCAGGTGTCTTTGGAGAGGTTTCCTGTTAAAGCTGCATGAAAAGAAAGAGATTCCACTGAGCCAGTAGACAGCAGTGTTTTTGTTAGTGATAGTGAACGTTGTCCTCACAATAAACCCTACCATTATGCCAGAGGTGTTATATGTGTTTTCCAATGTAGCAATGGCACTATACAGCTCTTTATAGGGAGTGAAAGCATCCTCTGTCTCCTGGGAAATCAAATAATTGTCAATGATTGTTTAGTCACATTTATTCTTCTGTTTGTTTCTCACTCACCTCTCTTGAAAATTTCATAACGAATGGAAAATCCTGCACCATGTGTTTCATAGTCAGAGACAAATTTGATGAAAAGAAAAGGCCCCGAAGACACAACAGGGGAAGGGGCGATTTTCCCACAAAACTTCCCCCATAAGCGTCCATTTTCATTTTCTCCATCGATGACTTCAACGTAGTCATACCTAGCACACAAACGGGAGAGGAGAAATGAGGCTGGTGAGAAATGTCCTTTTTATGTCAATAATTTAGAAACCAACATTATCCAGAAAAATATGCCAGAAAAGTACCGTCTGCATTTGCCACTGAATTACATGGAAGGAAAAATATCTAGCAAAATGAAATAATTAAAATGGACTACATCATGTCTGTACACATCATCTGACAACACAGAACTGTTAAGAATAATGGTGTCCATTATGCTCACAGACAATGTCAGTTAAAGTAACCAATTAGCAAGAAAAAGAAAAATCTCATAAGCACAATTCTCTATTATTAAATTGTGTCCCTTTGTCTGTGGTGGTGGGGTGTCAATACATAATGCTCGGCATTCTTTTCAAACTGTGAAGTTCTTTTATGAATTCAAAATGTCTCCTTAGCTGGAGCGCTCCATGAAGAATACTTTGATTTCTGTGAGCAACCCTTTAAACATATGGTCACAGAATAATAAACAGATTCTTCACTATTTAACTCAATTCCACAAACTCCAGACTTCCTAGGGGAAAAAAAAAAAAAAAAAAAACCTCTCTCACTAGCTATTTTCAATGGTAAAAAACACAAATTATCTTCCCTCATCCATGCTTGGGTCATAAAACATAACTTATCCACAGGAAAAAAAAAGTTTATTTAAAAATGGAAAGTAGGTTTGTTTATACCTACCAGTTTGAATCTTTAAAGGAATATTGTTCAAGAAAGAAATATGACCCCTTGAGATAACCACATTTTTATGATTAAAATATTCAGTCAATAATGATGCACTACAGAGAAATAAGATGAAGTGACAATAAAATATTATTCTAAAGACTGAACTGAAAGAGCGGGCATACTTGGGAACTTATTGATTGTTAAAAGATAGAAACCTTTCACCAAAAACTAGTAAACCCAATGAAAATGAGATAGTTTTTGTTTATTGAGTATTGCATATTTCTTTAAGTCTTTCTTTTTGCTTTCTTTCATTTGCCAAGTTACCTTGGAGCCAGAGAATTTGATTTGTCTTCATTTTTCCCCTGGATCTGACAGGAAAACATTACAATCCCATTCATTTCACATCTTATTTCTGTGTTTACCTCGGCTCAAAAGTCCCAGGACACATTAATTTAGGCTCAAATGGGATGGTCACATAAACTGTATCTGGCAATTGAAAAGAAATTAAAATGGGGAGAAATCTGCATGCTGACCAATGTCATCTTTAACAATAGCTGCCCAGGACCTATCATTTATGTTTACATAGTCTCAGGAGACAACTGCAAAGATGATATCACGAATTAGAGTGGACATCTTAAGGCTGTCTAAATTAAAAATGACATTACCTCATCAGTTAAAATTGTGTGCCAGCTTTGTGTACATCAGGAAGAAAATAAAGCTGACATTGATGGAGCTGAGCATTAACATATGTGAATTATTGTCTAAACTGCATTTCCCCTGTTGCATCTGATATTTCCAGTAGTAATCATTTGTCCTGCTAACCTTGCTATCCCTTTGCAGAACTGTGGAAATACACAGAGGAATTGTTCTTTTCTCAGTACTTTGAGAAGCACTTTGCATTTAAAAGCAGACAAAGGAGGCGATGGAGGATGAGGAGGAGGAGGAGGAAGAAAGCATTAATGCGTAGAATCCTCACCAGCTTTTATAGCCAACCGGGGGCAGCGGGAAAAGAACACGTCTCGGTATTCATTAAAGCCTCCCAAGTTGGCATTTATAGAGTAATTCCTTTTATCGCCACTGCTTCATTGACAAGACAGGTCTGCATGTTTTGCCTACGCTTTCTTAGACTCTCACTGTGATCTGCTGAGTGTGTTTGGTCTGGCCACTGTGCACCCAGCTCTGGAATATAGGCTTTTTACTTGAATCTTGACACGGTCTGAATACTAAGTGGCCAGCCCCGGTGCACGTTGCTCTGCAGCACAAATCAGAGATGTGCAGCAGGCCTTCTGAGGGGCCGAGGCCATCTCTGGGAGGCCTTTCTCCCAGGTATTAGCAGGCTCAGCTAATACAGTGCTGGAAAACTGCAAGTCAGAAAAAAGCTAGTATTTGAATTCACATCTCCTCTGGTAGGAAATACTAGGCTTTCTTCTTGGCGACAGGAAAAGATTTTTTTTTTTTTTTTAAATGGGGCAGGGTTTAGATAAGTCACTGGGTAGTTAAGTGCCAATTTCAGGAAAATGAATTATGCAGGACCACTCCAGCTCCGTTTCCAAACGGGCAGGCTCTGCCATGCTAGCATTTCCCTTCAAGCGCTGTCCGGCCGGGCCCCAAACAGTGGACAAGTAGTTCCTGTGAATACTCCGGCGGGTGGGGGTGGGGGAGGGTACTATGCACAAGTCGCGAGGGGAGTGATGCGAGGGAAGTTAAGGAAGCAGCTTGTGTCTCCCTCTGGAGCTGACACCAGTTCCACTCCGCAGGTTTCTCACTGGCAAACGCCGTGCCAGGAATGCAGCTGGTGTGCCAGCATCCCTCCCTAGAGGCTCGGTGTGTCACCACAGCAACGCACCCAGCCTGCGTTGGCCCGAGGCCCAGGATACTGAGTTTGCAAATTTTGATACCCCAGCTGACTGCACACTGCTCGCTTGCTGCTGCGGGTGTGGCAAACACCGAGATGCATTGCGAGGCGGGGCGAGGCGAGGAGGGGCGGGGCGAGGCGGGGCGGGGCGGGGCGAGTGAGACTCCCCGGGATGAGACCCAGCCCGCGGAGGTGTCAACCCGGCACTTTTTGGACTCTCCCTGGGAGCTGCCATGCTCCAGCTGCTGGAAGAGAACTGGAAGTTGCACCTGAGAAATCGGACTCATAATGACCACGGAGGGGCTGGGACAGTGGATTCCTTCTTCTGTGTGGGTCTCAGCTCTGCTAATAGAACACTCCAGCTGACAAAAGGGGCTACTACGGTCCAAAGACCATTGTCCTCCGCCGGGGTCCCCAGGATGGACCTTTCGCTTTCCCCACCCACAGTCCCCTTCCCACTTCCCAACACAGGGATGCAGACAGAGTGTGCCGTTTGAAAACATTCCTTCATCTTCTAGACACCTTCCCACGTCTTAGGTCTTTGCCTTAAGCTTTCCCAGTGTCCAGCAACAGTACTAAGCAGGTAGAAGGACCTCTCCTGGAAGTAACGCAGAGACCTCTGCCTCATCTTTTCACCGTGAAAAGAGCCTTCGGCACGGTTTCGGCGTCAGGGCATCACACCCGAGTGGCTCTTTCTGCAGGTGGCCCTGGCCTTAGAATCCAAGGTCTTCCGGCTCCAGGGCCTCCCTTTCAGCACCTCTCCGCCTCGCCCTGCGAGGTATGTGCGGGCGGTAGAACAGTTTAAACCCTCATAGCAATCAAAGGTTAGGTTTCCCAGAAGAATGATAGAAGAATAAAGGTTTCCTTTTAACAGTTCTGAAAAGGATTATCCGGAGATTATTTTATCCCTTTGGAAAGTTTGAATTATGGTTTCAGGAAAATAGCCAAGTAGGCGAAAAAGTGACGGAAGAAGAGAAATGTATTTAGTCATCGAAGAGTTGTTTCAGGCCCTTCATACGTGTGCAGCGCTGAACGCACAAAGAGCACAGTGTTCTTATGTCAGGATTTCTCTCGAGAGTGCAAATGACTCCCGGACTCTCTTTGGAGGAGCCCGCTAATGGAAAAAATGTTAATCCTGGAAAGCTACTCCTCCACGGGGCGTCGTGTGACCATGAGCTACTGTACCCAGCACCCCACCCCAGGGCCTCTGGACCGTCTCACATTCTTGAGGGGAGGGAGGATTAGATGCTGTCTTTTTAATCTCCTTCTAAGAGATCTACCTCTCCGGCTCTCAGAGCATTCATAATGGAGAAACCCACTACCCGACATCATACACCGGGGTGAGAAATGATGCTGGTGAATATAATTTTCACCTGTAAAAATGTGTTTCTGTGGATCTTTGGATTATTTCGCACTAGGCATTTAGGAGCTGTCCCAACTGAACGAGCGACAGACGACTGAGTTGCTGTATCTAAGGCTCATTTTAGATCTCCCCCAGAAGAAACTCTATGTTCCTGAGGGTTTTAGAAAGAGGATTTAGAAATAAAAATACATAGTGATGATGCTGAGAGCATCCAATCTGTGGGTCCATTGATTTCACGTGACATTTAGGTCTCAGCAGTCCCACCTGCTTGTAATGCTCTGATTAAGAAATGCGAAAACATTTAGCATGGTCATAGCCCCTTATTAACAATCTATTTCTAATAGATTATTGAATATCAGTCCTAAGAAATAATGTGGAATAATATCAACTATTGATATACATTCACACCATGGAATATCATGCAACCATTAAAAGTATGCTCAACAAAATTTTTTTAATAATGGAAAGCATGCTAATGTTGTAAATAAAATATAAGAATATGCATTTTTATAGATGGTTTACCCTCAATTCTTTTTCATATATAGACAGAACACTGTAAGGAAATATGAAAGCTGTTAGAAATGGTGATTCTCACCCCTTAGAATTGCAAGACCTATGTTTCTTATTCATTTATATATTCTTAAAAGAGTTTACAATGAATGTGTATTCTGTATAATTAGAGAAAAGTTATTTTAAAGAATACTATCTACATAAGTAGCAAGTTAATATCTGCTTTCCTCACCAATAGTTCTGTGTTTCTCGGTTGGAAAATGTCCTTTGTGAAGTTTTATTTGGATGTTCCTTTTTAAAAAACTGCCAGATCAATGAGATTGTGTGATTTTTTTTTTTGGTACCATAAAATTAAAATGAATCTGATTTTGTCTAATGTTTTTTGAAATGTTGGAATACTATTCAACATTGCAAGATAATTTCCAAAATTTAAACTCCTAGGCCATTGATAGAATCCTGTTTTATTATATTTTTGCATTGCCCTTTAAAGTTTGTTTCTAGATTTATAAAATAATTTTTTCTTTGTAGTAAAAAATTTGCATCAAAATGGATGTATTTTGAGATCATAGTGTTAAACGAGATAAATTGGATGCACACACTTAAAATACTGAAGAATTTCTCTTATATGAGTGACCCAAAGTATAAATAAAGAGCAAAATGAAGGCTAGATAACATGAAATAGAGAGATTGATCTTTCTCAAATGAGGAGATCAAGAGATGGAGGGAAAGGGAAGGAAGGAAAGAAAAGGAATTAAGATTGTTATAGGTATGTGCCAACTATACAGGAAGGTAAATATTACAGAGGATTCTAGGGTGCCATCATGAACTTCTTAGTTACTTTAAAGTTGAGGTGTATTCAGCAGATTTTTTGTGTGGTACCAGGTATCAAGCTCATGACCTTGCACTTGCCAGGCAAGAGGCAGTGCTACTGAGATAAATTCCCAGCCCACAGGAATGTAAATACTATGTACTGAAAACATGGGCTGATTTTAAAAAAATCATATCGTAAAATACGAAGAAAACATTCAAAGAGCACGGAGAACTAGGGAGGGCAGACAGGGATGGCAAAGAAGAGAAAGAAAAAATCTGTTGATAAAAAGGAAAAAACTGAAACAAAGCTTATGTGTATGAAGGTGAGAGGTTGAAGGGAGGGAAAAGTAGTGGGAAAAAATAAAAATTAAGACACATCATGTAGATACAAATTGTGAGTGATAAATGTGATCAGAATATACACCTAAAATGTCCCAATGAACTCAATAAAGAAAAAACCAAACATTTTCCCATGTCATTCATTCTTTTGTCTACCTTCCATCAATTTATCTTCTATATATCTATCATCCACCTCTCTTCTATTATCTGTCTGTATGTCTATAGAATATACTCTTTATGTTTTTATCATCAGCATGGTGGAACATCAAGTACATGAGTGGACAGTCCCAAGAAATAAGGTATTACAAAAATGAAGACAAAATATTACATACAAAAGTTTTATGAGAGTAAAATTAAGAGCTAGTGATTGTGGGAGGGACTATGTGGGCTACAGTGGGTCAATGGCTGGTCAGGCAGGAGAGACAGACAGGAAACACAGAGCAGAGAAGATTACAGCTGTTACTGTTTTACTGCCACGGAGTAAATTGTCACTGATCCAGTGGATTAACGCACCTCCCACGGCAGAGCCCATGGCGCTGCGAGCCTGCAGTCCGGTGTGGCTGGTTGTAGCTGATTCTCTACCTAGGGTGTCACAAGGCTGAAGTCTAGGTGTGCGCTGGCTTGCCATCCCCCTGGAGCTCAGCATCATTGTTAAAGCTCATCCCTCTAGGGCAGAACTCAGTCCCTTGTGGTTGCAGATCTGCAGTCTCTTCTGCCTTGTCAGCTGCTCTCAGAGCGCAGGTACCACCTGTGTTCCAAGCAAGTGGCCGTCACCATCTTCCAAGACAGCCACAGACTCTCTATTGCTTTGAATTCTTCTCACAGTTGTTTCAAGGCTTTAGGACAAGCTCAGGCCTTTTTAAGGGTAAATGCCCACCTAGGAGAACCTTCCTTTCTGGAGGTCAAATGAGCTGGTTCCTTAGATGAATCTGTGTACTTCCTTTGGAGCAGTGCCTAGGTTAGTATCAAAGCAATAACTGGGAGGTGTGTGTACATCAGGGGTTGAGGGTTAGGGCCTGTGGGGCTTAAAATTTTGACCACTTGAAAGACCCAACTCAAGCAGGTGTATGGAGATCAGAAGCTGGACCTGTACTTGAGGCTGGAGGGATCTTCCGTGAATATCACCTGGTAGAGTGAAGAGGAGCGGGGTTCAGGATAAGGCCATGCCTGGGACAGGGAAGTGTGGGCAGGGGCCATGTCAAGGTTCTTATGTCAAGAGGTTGTTGGGTTCAGTTCCCTGGACCCCATCGGCATCACTCACAGTGCAGAGCGAAGCAGGACTCTGGGTTGAGCTAAACTGTCCTGACTGAAGCAAAAACAGAAACACCAAGATCCCCTGAGGCACATGTCTAGACACTGAATAGTGATAATAACTTCATTCAAAACTAAATATATAAAAGAATCCAAGATGAGTGTGTAAAATAATGATCAAAATATATAATTTTAATAGGAAATGTTTGGTGTACAAATTTCTTGTTTCTGAGGAATTTTATTTCATAATTAAGATTTATTGACAAGGAAGATTTAGAAAGAAATCCTCACATGGGAAAATATTTCTGATTTAAGGAATATTACAAAACCCATGTAGGTATTTTAAGTGGAAGCTAAGGAGCATCTTCCTTAAAACAACTGTGCCCTAGAAGTGATGAATTCTCCAGTGTCAGACTCCCAAAGTTCAAGATTTTGAAAATTCATATGCGTTTAATTACAACAGATTCAGTTCCCAAGGTAAACCGTACCATCTGGAAGATGTTAACATCATTTACAACTTGTTCACCTCCTTATTTCATAGAAAAGTTTTACTTCTTGCCAATTTTCCACTGTTCTCCAGGAAAAAAAAAATCTTCATAGGTTGTCTCAAATTGGCTGTAGGTAAGAGGCACAGCCATGCAGAACACACAGTGGGGCATGTTGGACACTCTTACTTCCTTCTTGTTTATTTTCTTGAAGAGTTTCTCTACAAAGAGTAGTCTTTCCCCAAAGTCTCTTATTAAGTAGTTTTATTTTTAAGTTTGTGGAGTCTCCTTCAACATGACCCAATAGACAAATGCTTTGAGCAGTAAGAACTGAATTCTGGTCCCTGTCCTGAAGCTTGAAAGCCACTCCCGAAACTGATCCAAAACGAGTGCTCTCTAACAAGTGTCACTGCTAGCTATAGGTTGGACCTAGAATGCCCCTCCCCAGGCCCCCCTTATTTAAGGCTCATTTAAGGTGTGGTCTCCATTTTGGTGCCGTTGGGAGGTTGTGGACCCTTTAAGAGGCAGAGCCTACGAGGAGGGTTTCCTGTCACTGGAGCATGCTGGGAAGGCAAGGGCGGCACACTAGCCCCTTTTCTCTTCCTCTCTTTTGCTTCTGTGTCACAAGCTCTGCCCTGCCAATGCCCCCATCTGGATGCTCTGGGCACCAAGTAGTGTCCCCAACCACTGACAAACACAAATCTCCAAACTGTGAGCCACTTTCAAACTTTTCCAAGTTGATTTATCTCAGAGATTTACGAGTGCAGTCAGCATTGCTGACGTCCCACACAATGTCACAGGAGACAGGGGGCATAGAAATTACCTCAGACTGGATTACTAGGCTTTGAACTGGTTTTTCCTCACACTGCCACTGAACACTGAGGAGCCCTGGGCAGGTCACTTCACTTATAGGTGCCTAAGCTGCTCCCCTGTAAAACAGACAATGCCAATGAGCTAGCAGAGTCAGAGGGGACATGATATAACATACATGATGACCCCGGGAGAGATCTGGTGTTTCCTTTCCAAGCAAGGCTGGAATATGGAAAGAAGCAAAGAGACAAGTAAAAAAATAATGGGAGCAGAACTTTGTCTTCTAAAATGTACACCTTCCTGTTCCAAACAGGCTGGCCATTTAAGTAGTCCAGAAAACTCAGCTATGGTTTTACATTCTGGGTGAGTATATCAGTTCAAGATAATTAACTCTGAGACCATGACCATGACGTCATACTCTGAAAAATATTATTTGGAATGACAGTGGGTCTTGCCCCAGTTCTACTGGCAGAAATCAATCAAGGAGAACCATAGTCAGTAACAGAGTTAAAGAAGCAATTTATGTGTAGCATAGTATGCTTTTAAAGAAACTCTCCACTGGATCTGTTAAGTGTTTCCATTGATGTACTCAGCTCATTTAATGGTCTGCAGTTGGACTGGTGCGATTAGAGTGCAGGGCTGACTTGGCTCCAAAGCCCCTTAATTGGTACGTTGGAAACACCAGGGTGTGACTTCTCGTCCTGCAGAGGCTGGCTTGCAGCGACTTTCCCTTACAAAGTCACAAAATGGTAATCCTCAAATTTTCTTTTTGATGCTTTGGAAAGAAGAAATTAAGCCACAATTCTCTTTCAGACTAAGGGACCTAAGGTGCTAATTTTAAAAGCTTAAAAAAAAGTCCTCCTGATTAATTAGTAATTATTCAGGGGAGATCTAGGTAGTTTGCTAATCAGAGCTGCAGGAATCAAAGTTGGCAAATACTTGTTTTTTAAGGCTTCCCTCCCCCTCTCCAGTAATTAGCACAGAACCTTCTCAGCACCAAGTAGGTGGCGTTATTTCTCTGCAGTGCCAAAGTCCCTTCCCCTGATACCAACAGCCACCTTTCCAGAAAAAGCGCAAAGCAGAAAGGATCTACAGGGACAGACTTGATATTTGCCTCTACCTTTCAGTAATTAAAAGAACAAAGCAAAACAAAGATACAAATAAAAATCAATATTAAGCTGAATCATAGGATGGGCATAGGGTACACTCAGAATTCTCTCTTTTGATCATCAGAGCCTTCAGGTTTAAAGTCCAAGCTGCTAAGGTAACTACAACCAAGAAACATGGACCTTTTAGATATGGGCTTAACGTGCTTACTCTGGGATGGAATACATATGAGAAAAACAGATCATGTCCTACAAAGATGTCTTCTTCTCTAATCCTTAATGTTTACTCAGAGCAACGTACCATTTTATGTAAATCACTTTCAGGTCTCATATTTTCAGCATTTGTTCTTTTCCATTTTTCAAAATTCTTTTCCATTATTTGAAATTCTATGATGTCAGAAGGTAGTGTAATAGCAGTAGATTTCTGGGGCAATAGAAGTCTAGTTACTACCCTGGTGAGTATTCCATATATGCCTCAAAGCATATATACCCTCAGTTTCTTCATAATGCAGTGGATAATTTATATAATGAGAAAAATCTCTGTGGCCAGGTAATGCCACGAATGTCAACGAGGACCCTTTGCAGTATGACGCTATGCAAACTGCTTAAAAACAAAATACAGGGAGTCGCTGACTACTGTCTCAACACTTATTTTCATGATTCTTTTTTCACTGGTTTGCCTTTGAGACTGAATAATTAATTGGTGCAGAGGAAGACTTTAACCATTTCTGTATTAAGAACAAAACCATGAAGGAAGAAAAAATTTTAATGGCCTAGGTGGCCTCATGATTTATAGGGACCTTAAGGAGCAATTGTGTGTTTAGAAGAAAGGTGCGCGGTGGCTATAAACATTATTGGTAGCCTAAAGAGCAGGGTAGCAGCACAGCTAAGTTTAACCATATGACCACATAAACAGTCAGCCTGTTGAGATGGGAGCTGTGACTGGAGCACAGTCCACCTCAGCCACAAGAGCACGGCGCTCCATCTCGCCATCCCTGTGCTGCTCAGCCTCCAGACATCATCACAGTACGCTTCGCAGAAAGCAGAGGGAAATACGATCGAATCAACTGAAATAAAACACAGCATCAAGTGAGCATTTCCCAATGCACTTTTCTCCCAAGCACAACATATGCTAGAAAAAGGTATAAAATGTTCCCCACCATCGCGAAGGTGCAGCTGTCAAAATAAGGCAGGTGGAAAGAGGCGAGGGAGCGCTGTGTCTCACCTTCTTCACGCTGACTAATTATTCCATAACAAAAGGGAGTTTGGGTGTTTTACTACCGGCAGACATATAAATGATATAACCTTTTACTGTACTTAAGCAGTTTAATTTCTTTAAATTTCTTTAATGTGGAGGGCAATGCGGATTGTACTTTGAATATGAGTAAAAGTTTTTTAAGAGAATTGGTAGTGTAGACAAAGTCACAGTGTCAGATAAGAGTAATGTGGCTTACTAGTAATATGAAAAGCTTCCAGGAAAAACGTCTTTTCCCAAAATAATTAGGGAAGTGTTACATATACAATGTTCCTCCCATGAACATCCACAATTTATACCAGTACAAAGGCTCTAAAGAGTTCTGCAGTCGCGAAACCTGGATTCAGCTTGGTTTAAGCCAATCTCATCAATCACAAGGACTTTTTATTCCATAATATCTGTGAAATTCATGTCCATCAAAATCATTTTCAATGAGTCATTTGTAGGAAAATAGATGCACCTTGAGACCGTAATGCTGAGTGAAATAAATCAGACAAAGAAGGTTACAGAGTTTCTCATGTCAGAGAAACTCAAAATAGAAATAAAAGGGAAAAATAAAAAGTAAATTACAGGAAACACAAATGGGCTTTGTGGAGATAAGAAGGGATCTAGGGGTGGAGGGGAAGTGGAAGGAGGGAAGAGTAACGGGGATTCAAATGATTGACGTTTGATATGTACATGTTCTGATTCCCCGAGACGAGGGTAATTAGTATGTATTGCAACTGTATACTGACAAGAAACAAAGAAAGCAAAAGAAAACTCACTTATTTTGCCCTAGCACAGATGAGAGGCAACAAAGAGGAATCCAGGGAGGGAATCAACTTTGCAAATGATGACATAAATTTGAGAAGACGGAGATAAATTTGGCAACTAAATCCCTTCTCCTCTGCCTTAAATGTTAAGAATTTAATTTGACTCAATGCTTTGAAAAAATGATTTTAGCAATTATTTCTGGTGAAACAAGTGCAAGGCTGATACCTACTGCTGCCTATACTTAGTCGACTAGGCTCAGGAAAGGTGCCCTCCTGTAGTTTTCTCTAATTTGCTACTTTGAGAACAGGGATTGTGAATGCCTTGGATTTCACTGGTTACTTAAAATTAAAGCAACAACATGAATACAACTAAGAAACACAGACAGACCAATACTCCATTTTTTAGACAAAACAAATGAAGACCACAAGGCTCTAATTCAAGAATCAGAACTTTCCATGGTATTCTCATCAAAGACCAATATTTACAATTGAGTCTTAGAAGAAAACTGAAAAGTCTTTAAGGTCACCTGGATCTGCTTCTAATCTGGAATGACTACCAAGGGATGGCTCAGCCTTTCTCCGAGTCCTACGGAAAGCTTGGGGTGGTGCACCTATGGGTGCCAGAGGCAGGAAGAACATGAGTTTGAATCCAGCCTGGGCAAGTTAGCCACTTATTGGGCTCTTGTGTCAAAATAAAAAATAAAATAGAGATGGGAATGCAGCTTGGTGCAAAGGTCTTTAATTCCAGCATTGAAAAAAAAAAGTGCAAATATATATCTCCAAAGCTCTGTATGCTATGCTGGGAATCTGCCATGAAGGGCAGATGGATGGTTAGAACTTCATTCTGCCTTCCCTCTAACCTCGTATTTGTCTTCCTTTTCCCTCCCCTTTGATACCTGCAGCTTCTACCATTCTTGCTATTTGGGCACCAAGCAACATATAGCTAGAGGCCTGCATGTGAATAAACCCTCTCATTACTCTTTGGAGAGATGTATAGGGTAGAAAGAAGGGCGTAGTCCAGGTTGGCCTAGGTGAGACCAAAGAACAAGGGACAAAGAAGTGCCTGGTTAACACTTAAACACAACCCGTTTCCAAATCTATTTTGAGAACTGGCTTTCTGATGCCAAAGGAAGAATTTAACTTACTCTGCTGATTTTTCTTCTACAAACTAAGCATGCCAGCCAAGAATTCCAAACTCTGGACAGAGAACATTCCTATTTTTGTAACTGTGTAATTTGTATGTTGAATTTTCTTTCGTTCTTTTCCTCACGCTACTACCCAATTTCACGCCAAGTCCTATAGTCCCCTTAGCATTTCTTTCTGTGTAAGATGTAGTAAGATTACAGCCAAACTGTAGAAATGTCCCTGATCCAGAATACTTTTCTTAATGACTCATATTGTAATAATCCTCCTTCCCAAACATAGGCAGAATACCCATTTTCACTAATTAAACACACACATAATCATCATAAGTTTTTAAACCTGAAAATGGGCTTTAGTAAATTTAGAAGACATATGGCCTCCATATCAGTTACTTACTAAAGAATTCCCTCCAATTATTCACTGATGAATATATACCTAGGAACACAGGTTAACAGTTCAAATACTACCAGTTTGGCAGTCATTAAAAATAATAACTTCAACTTGATGTTTTTATAATTTTTCTTCTTTAAAATCCAAAGTCTTCAAAATTTCTTTCTCCTTAATGGGTGACAGACGTGTTAAACACAGGCTGTGCAAATGTTGGAACAGTGATAATATTGATCTCGTCAATGGAAATTTTCCGGACAAATGGAGAAAGGCTATTAGCCAAGGCTTTGATTTTTCATTCCTGTTATTAAGGAGGAAAGTATTCTTAGCATGTGTGATTATATATATAATATATATAATTTTCAGTGGAAAAAGTGGCAGTGACTTATGTTTATGTAGCACTCTTTTCTGAAAAGCTGAGAGAGCTTTGTGCCGGTGCCCTGATTTTACCAGCTTGCAGAGTGAGAGGGTAGCGTGTATCCTGTTACTTGTGGGAATGGCTTTCCAGCAGCTGTATCCACATTACCGCTGGGACAGCTAGTCCATTTAGTGAAGCCTCTGGTTTCACAGGCAATTCTTGACTGAATTAACCAGTGAAGGGGCTGGATTAACTCTCCAATCCTCCATCCAGGTACAAAAATACCCGAGTGGAATAATGCTGTAAGTGATGGTGTGGACAGTGCTGCCTCCTCTTCCTGGGACTGAGACAGGGATCCTCAAGAGGGTCAGTCAACAGCCCCGGTGGAGTGAAGGTAAAAGATAGAGAAGTTGTGCTGGATGAAGAAAATCTGAGACATTCCTGGATCAATACGTTTGCCACGGTCTTCCGAGCTTGCTTTGCTTATTCTCAACTCTGGCACGACCTCAGTGTAGCGTGTAAGCTCACACTTTCCCAGGCTCTGAACAACATGGTGCATTTCCTTCTTCCTCTGGCTCACTCTTTAAAGAATGGAACTGCAGCTGAGCGTGGTGGTGCGTGCCTAGAATCCCAGCTACTCAGGGGGCTGATGTAGGAGGACCATGAGTTTGAGCCCTTAGTGGACAGTGCAGAGAAACCTTATTTCAAAATCAAATTTGAAAGGAACTGAGCTCCGTGGTAGAGGGCTGGCCTAGCATACGCAAGGCCTCACAGTCAGTACTACACAGATACACAGACACAAAGAAACACACCCACACAAAATGTCTGTCTGGTTAACATATACTTTGATGATGATAGTCTCAAAAAGAAAAAAAATATATAGATTCCAGTAGATGATTTAGCAGAGTGAAAATAGCATTAGAAAGGGTGATGAGTGATTTAGAGATCAGTGTATGTCCAGGCAGTGTATTAGCTGAAGGACTCAATTTCATTTCATTTCATTTGGTACTGGAGATCGAAAGCAATTCCACTACCACCGAACTACATCCCCAGCCTAGGAACTGCAATCATACAGGACAAAAAGAAAGAACCATTCCTGGGAGAGTCACGTGGGTCTCTCTGTCCCAAGTCCTTACCCAGAGACTGTGCTGGAGATAGTATCAGTTCTTCCAAAAGACAGAGGCAACTGCTCTGACATGCCTCATCTTAGGTTAACAGCAGAGAATCTCCCCAACACCTCTTTCCTACAGGTTTCCTTTTTTATTTCTGCTTATTCAAATTTCATTCTTTCAAAACTCAACTTCATGTTCATTTGTTCTGGGGAGATTTTATTATCTTCGGTTCTTTTTGAATATCCTTCCCCCTGAACTTGGGAAACCCTGGGTTAACCAGTGTGGATCAAATAGTTGCAGTCATGCACTGCATAACACCACTGCATAACACCATCACCAACAACAAGCTCTATGTACCATGGTGGCCCCACAAGGTCATACCACCCATTGGTGCCACAGTCACCTTGGTTTGTGCAAGTGCAGTGTAAGACATTCACCAAACAATGCATTTCTAGAACACATCTGCCCTTATGAGGTACAAAGTTTGTCAAAAGTTGCCCTAGATTTAGTCCTTTGGTATTGTCATGCCTATTTATTCCCCGGATAAAATTTATACGTGTAGGTAGATGCATGTCTCTTTATTTGCTTTGAACTTTTTCGACAATTCAAAACAATATTATTTCCCTGGAATGAGTTTATGCTTATTGAAAAAATGAACCTACCCGAAAATCTACAGCAAACATTATGTAATCCAGGTTCATATTTTGACCACATTTAAACAGAGTCTTGGGAATGGTTTGGGAAGTAGTTCAGGAAGAGATCCCCTTATACCTTCTACCAATCATACGAATCACTTCTGGGAAAACTAAAGGCACACTGTGTATGCTACTTTTGCCCCAATTACATGAAACCTTATTAAAACAGCCATCACTGTAACAACATCTCATCAGAAAAGCAAGCCAAACACTTAGGGGCATGGTCTCAGCCAGACGTTCTGGGACTTAGGTAGCAAACACCTATTAGTGATAATAAGTATTACGTCTATAAATCCCCAGGTGCTTATGTCTATCCTATCTGTTTTGGTTTACATAGGTGGAACGGTAGTCCTAATGAGGCCCATTTCTTCAAGATTTCTGCTTAAAAAACACAATTTTAGAATTCAGCTTTTCAGCCAATCCCTGATAGTATTTAAAACAGGGTGACAGTTATGCATAATTGTATTGAAGAGCTGCAACTCATTATCTTTTACAGAAATCTGGCCTTTGTGGCGTCTAAACCCAACTGACATTAATGTGTGTCAGAAACACGTACAATGGTAAGTTTTGCCTAATGAAGCTCTTAATTATTTTCTCCTTAATGTTCTGTGTTTGCATTTTCACTTTCCCCAACTTCCTCCAATTAGGCCAAGAGCATCAAATGGTTCCTTCTGCTTGCTCTTTGTCACTCATCTTCTGAGGGCACTACATACAGTTCACCCTCTTTAGTGCATGAAAATAAAAACCCATCACCACTTGGACTTAAGGTCAGCATCTATGGAGGACAACACTCTAGGCTCCCTTCTTGCTCTGTCATTTGAATTTCAAATTTGTATCCACAAGTGCTGAAGCTGAAGAACAGTGCACCCTGCTCCATGAGGCTGTCTCATGCACAGCTTAAAGATGGAGTGTGCAGGTTTTGTAGGCAGGGGTCTGGGGGGCTACTTAGCCGCCAGAGGATGTATTCCCCTACATAGGATATGCCTACATGTATGTATATTTACAATGTGTCCGAGCAGACGAGCATATTTTGTAAATGCAAAAGATCATAATCTTATTTGTATAACAAAGTTTAGTTTACAAAACAGAAAGATTACAAAGTTGTGTGAGTTTGGACAAAGTTTTGGCACGTCAAGTGCATTTCTAAGAATATTATCCATCCTAGCCACCAGTGTGTAAGGGGTTGAGGGAGCCTGAGCCTGGTTAATCTAAATTCCGAGTCTGAAAAATGATTAATTCTAGTCGTCAGATGATTAACTCGAGGAGTGGGGTCACAACCTTACCTGTCAGTAACTTGCACGTAGTTCCCTAGTAAAGGTAAGGAAACTCAAGTACACCATTTTTAAAGTCAAAGTCAGTGTAACTGTGACAGACCCTATATTCCGTACCCACTTTTCAGAGGAGTGTGATTTCCAGTTTTTGTTAAACTAACTTCCTATCAGCCCATGCTTGTTTAAAAACATGTCGTAAGTCTCTTTGGCTTGTTCATGCTTCAATTACTTCTGATTATTACATCAAGATTCACAAACGAGATAGCGGAGTCACTGCTATTTACTGGAAAATGCTATTGAAACAAACTGAAATTCAATTTCAGAACAGATTGCTATAGCCTGTCAAAACATCCAAGGAGAGGAGAAGTGGCCTCGAGGTGCGTCGGACCATTGTTAAATGCAAGACGGCGTCTCACCTAATAATTTAAACATGCTCTTGTGGCCTGACATTTTTAATGCTTTCTCGATCTCTTTCTTCTGGCTCTGTGTGTTCCTTGCCACTGTAGGGGGCATGCATAGCAGGTTATGGATTAAATACCAATCTTTATTCTGCCAATAGCACTTTTAAGAAGGGAAAGAAATGACTGGGTACTTTTATAAATAGTCACGCCGTAGGTGTCCGTAGAAAGCAACCTTTATTCAGGGCTTTTAAGAGCTGCCTGCATTGCAGATACAAACCAATCCATAAAACTACCAAATTCAAATTTTCAGCTATTATCTGGGTGGAAGTCCCAGGCACCTTGGTAGGCTGATCTGACATTTCTGTCAGCACAAATTAGGAGCCCAGCCTTAATGAATATTGTAATTTGGTGCTAATGATGAATTTAACTCGTGTGATCTCCATGCTGTGTACTCTGCTGGTTCCCATTTGTTTTGTGGCTCTGTGCACTTGGATTGTACTAGAGGGTTAAGAGTTTTTTTTGATTGGGGCAACTCTGACCCTGGAGAAGAGAAACAAACACATATCTCTCCCATCATTTGTTGCTTTGGGGCAAGAAAAATAGAAAGCCACTGTAATTTGGAGACAGGAATCTTCCAGACAGCTACACACTACAGCAACCACAGCGCAATACTAAACAGAAATGTGATGTGGAAACTTGGACGGCAGCAAGAAATTAGCACAGAAGGTGGATGGAAACAGGTCCACTCCCAAATACAAACCATAAATAAACTCAATAAGACCACAAATCCACTTATCATAAACATTTAAAACACAAAATACAAAAAAAGGGCCGGGGAGTTAGCTCAGTGGTTCCGGCGCCTGTCCTGCAAGCGCAAGGACCCGGGTTCGATTCCCGGGTAACCACATAACAATACTGGGTGTGGAGACCCACACCCAGCAGCAACCAGTACCACATACCACAGTGCCGGGCGTGGTGGCTCACGCCTGTAATCCCAGCACTCGGGAGGCAGAGGCAGGAGGATTGTGATGTGAGTTGGAGGCTGAGCTCAGGGCCAGCCTAAACCACAAAAGCGAGACCCTGTCTCAAAAAACCT
>PVIR01003800.1:32678-85096 GCA_004026965.1 Petromus typicus | reverse complement strand
AGAAGAAGAAGAAGAAGAAGAAGAAGAAAGAAGAAAGAAGAAAGAAGAAGGAAGGAAGGAAGAAGAAGAAGAGGAAGAAGAGGAAGAAGGAAGAAAGAAGAAAGAAGAAAGAAGAAGAAGGAAGAAGGAAGAAGAAGAAGAAGAAGAAGAAGAAGAAGAAGAAGAAGAAGGCCAGGAATGTAGCTCAAGGAGAAGGCCCTTGAACCCCCAAAATAAAATGCACTGTTAAAGAACTATATGAACACAGTATAAAATCAGCCAGTGTAAAAGCAAACTCAGTGAAGAGAGAGCACTTTCCATTCCTTGTCAATCCTTTAAACAACACCTGACATGGCAGCTGATCCACAGGATTGTTTTAAAAGAAACTTGAACAACTGAGAAACTGAAAGAAATTTTTAAAAATCTAGAATAAAATAATATCATTCCAAGATAACCATATTAATATTTAAATATATCGCTCCATCTAGACTGTCTCCTGAGTGTGTGTGTGTTTTCAGTAGGCTATAAATAAAATGTTGTAGTCCCTGTTCCATTTCCTGCCCTTTAAAATAATGGGATGCATGGGCTGTGTTCTGCTTTGACACCTGTAGATCATGGTGTCTCTCAGTGCTATGTCCAGCATGGCTTGGCTTCTTCTCCTAGCAGACACACTTTTAGATAGGCAGTCCTTTTGAGCTCCAGTGCCTCTGTCTCCACCACTAGGATCCAGTGAACACCATGACCCACCTTACACTGCCCTGCATGAGACCTTCAGCTCACCTATATGTCTCATGCGTCAGCGGATGGAAATTCCAGGTGATGTTTCCAGTCACTTTCCAATTGCTATTCTCTCATGGAATGACATTCTGTAATATGTTCATAGGCATCGATATTTTTTTTTGAGACATGGTTTTGCTTTGTAGTTCAGGCTGGCCAGGCTAGCCTTGAACTCACAGCAATTCTCCTGTCTCTGCCTCCCAAGTGCTTGTATTACAGGCATGAGCCACCTCGCCCAGCACTGTGTTATGTGGTACCAGGGATCAAACTTGGGACCTTGCACTTGCCTGGCAGATGCCAGGGCCACTGAGTTAAATCCTTGGCCTGGCATTGCTATTTTTTTAAACACATATTTATCCAGCACCTGTCACTTAACACACACTGTCTTAGTGATGAATAAAACAGCAGAATAATGTCCTTGTCCCTGTGTAATTTCTTTGCTAGTAGGAAGGGCAAACAGTAAAGAATGGAATAACATCAGATGATGATAATTGCAAAGAAGAAAACCAAAGGGAAGTAAGAGGCAGAGAGACCAGAAAAGGTGTGTATATTGCATTTCTCTGAAAAAAAGACCAGGTCATATGTTTAACTTTTTCTCCAAAGATACTGTAGGCCTTATTTTCAGGGAATGTCTAATTTTCTCATATACAACAATGTACATTTATTCATATCTGTCTACATTTATTCATTTACTCATGTATATAAATCTACATTTATCTGTGTATAAAAATCTACATTCATTCAAATAATCATGTCTCTGCTAGAACATCATCATAACTCTCCAAACCACAAATTCTAGCCTGAATTTCTCCAGCTCTATTCCCTGTAGAACCACAGACCCTAATCGCTCATGTCCTAAAACAGAGCTTTCCTTTATTATTAATTTTATTGGTATAATTTAAATATACATAATAATCACATTCATCAAAGGGAGTTTGTACCTGTGCATGATGTACGTTGATTTCTCTTTTGCTTCCATTCTCCTTCCCTCCTTTCAACTTCCCCCTCCCCCTTATTTACAAAAGCTTTGTTTCCATTTTCCCCCTACTCTTGTTTTTTGTTATTTGAATCTTTAATGGCACATTATAATACACATCATAATCATACTCCACACTGAGAATTTGTACCAGTATACAACACAATTTAATTCTCATTTTTCCCCTTCCCCTACCTACCCTACAACCCCCCCCCATATACACTAGCTTTCTTTCCCTTTTTTTTTCACCGTCACATTACTGTTCTCCTCATTACTTTCCCCTACACCCCATTTCCTTTTGAATATTTTCTATTTCACAAGCTCCACTTCCCTACTCTTTTTTTTTTTTTTTCTTTTTTGAGACAGGGTCACACTTTTTGTAGTTTAGGCTGGCCCTGAGCTCAGCCTTGAACTCACAGCAATCCTTTTGCATCTGCCTCCCAAGTACTGGGATTACAAGTATAAGGCACTACACCCAACACTGTGGTATGTGGTTCTGATTGCTCTTGGGTGTGAGTCTCCATGCCTAGCACTGTATGCGGTTACTGGAGAGCAAATCCAGGCCCTTGCACTTGCAAGGCAGGTGCCAGAAGCATTGAGCTAAATCCCCGGCCCCTACTCTTGTTTTTTACCCTTTTGTTTTCCTTTCCCCTACTGCTTTCACAGGTTCTCTTTTCTTTTGAATAGGTCCTTCTTATTTCATATTCTCCATTATTTATTTTTGTCCTTATTTGCCTTTTCAGATCATCATAGCAGAACGACAATGCTATATTTACACACATGTGTCCCATTTATGTTACTTAAGAATATACTTTCAAAATCCATGCATTTTGCTAGAAATGTCTTGTTTATCTTTCTTCATATTTGACTATTTCTCCATTGCATTAAAATAACATGTTTTTATCCATTTATTGGTTGATGGGCATTTGGTTTACTATTATAAATTGTTTCACTATAAAAATGGGTACACATATGTCACTGTGGTATGATTCTTTTAATTATTTCATATATATACCTAGCAGGGGAATAGCAGGATCAAATGGGACCTCGAGACCTAGTTTTTTGAGGAATCCCCACACTGATCTCCACAGTAGTTGCAACAGTCTATATTCCTACCGGCAGTGGAGAAGGCTTCCTTTCTCCCCACAGCCCTGTCAGCATTTGTTGTTGGTTGCTTTATTGATAGCAGCCATTCTTTCTACAGTGAGATGGTATCTCAAGTATTATTTTCATCTGCATCTCTCAAATGACCAATGATGTTCAACATTATATCTTATGTTTAGTTGCTGCTTTTACTTTTTCATCTGAAAAATATATATTCATTTCAGATTCTCATTTTTGAATTGGGTCTTTAAATTTAGGGGACTGATATTTTTAAATTGTTTATCTTTTCTAGGTAGTGGAACATTATCTCTGCAGGTTGTCTCATCATAGAATTCTCCTTAAAGGAAAACTTGTTTCCATAAAGCTTGCTAGAAGTGTGTTGACAATCTAGATGTGAATTATTTTATTCTATGATTCCTTTACTTAAGTGATGACCTCTTGCACTAAATAATAATTTATTGTAACATTTAACATTGGTGTTAATGTCAACAATGTTATTTATTTTAAATTATGTATTAATATTATTTTATCGTGTGTTACAATGGATGTATTACATGCATCTGTCCAGCTGAAAATCTTAACTGGGGTTTCTTTGGGGATAGGGCTTATATTACAAGCATCCCAAAAAATCATGCTAGATTTTATTTTCCAGTTAGGTTTTCTTCTCAGGGAAACATGATATGTGTGTGCTTGTTTTGGGCTCAATGCTGAGGGAATAGTTAATAATAGGCCTAAACAAAGTGAGTAGCAAGCTATGTAAATACCTGGGAAAAGGGTGTCTTAGGCTAAGTGAGGTTTTCACAAATGCAACAGCTCTGATTTGGGGATATCGTAGGAACTTTAAGAAAGAGGAGATGCTTGTAGCTGAAGCAGAAGGTGAGAACAATGGTAAAAACAGAGATGAAGGATAAACCTAAAGAGGATCATCAGCTCATATGAATGACATGAGGAGAGCAAAATCCTCCAGGGAGTTGAGGTTAGGAGGCTACAGTTAGATGATAACACAGGCTTCATTTGTCATATTCTGAGCAAAAATGAAGTCAAGGGAGAGAGACGCTTCTTATGGCTTAAGGAACAATGCTGATGATGTTCTTTTTGAAAATCTATGAGCTTCATACTGAAAAATTTAAAGAAGAATATTAATGAAAAGCTGACATTCAAATTGAGAAAACATAGGTACTAAATATATGAGTTTTAAACCCCTAACTCAACTGAGCATGATGGGGCATATCTGTAATCCCAGCCCTGTGGAAGGCTGAGGCAGGAGGAACACAAGCTTGAGCTCTGCCTGAGCAATTTATCAACTTAGCAAGACTGTCTTATAATAAAAGACAGAGAGACAGAGATAGAGATGGGGAGCAAAAGAAAGAGAGAGACAGAGACAGAGATAGAGAAAGAGACATAGAGAGAGAAAAGGAGACAGAGATGGAGTCAGAGCAGAGATGGACATGGACAGAGAGATTGAGAGAAAGAGAGAGAGACACAGATATGAATATACAGAGAGAGGCCTGGAGATTTAGCTCAGTGTGAAGACTCTAGGTTTGAGCTCCAGTATTACAAGTAAAATATAATAAAATGAACTCCTTATTCATGTAACCATGTCTCCAATGGAAAGAACTTAGAAAAAAGGACACAGGAGGGTTGTATGAGTGGGTAGAGGTGTTATTATTACATAGTTTGAGGTATTAGAACAAATAGGAGAAAATCTGTTATCAAGGAAATAGATACTTATTTTGAAATTTGCAAAAACTTAGATCCGGGATGTTACAAATTGGAACACTTGAAATTAAAGAGTGGGGGCTGGGGATTTGTTCAGTGGTTTGGGCGCCTGTCTTGCAAGAGCAAGGGTCCCGGGTTCGATCCCCCGGTAACCACACACGATACTGGATGTGGAGACTCATGCCCAGCAGCAGTCATTACCACATACCACAGTGCCAGGCGTGGTGGCTCACGCCTGTCATCCCAGCACTTGGGAGGCAGAGGCAGGAGGATTGCTATGATGTGAGTTTGAGGCTGAGCTCAGGGCCAGCCTGATCCACAAAGCGAGACCCTCTCTCAAAAACAAACAAACAAACAAAAGAAAAGAAATTAAAGAGGGACATCAAATAAATGTTAAAAGAGTTTGTAGCAGTTTCCAGGGTCCAGCATTGTCTTGGGACTCCATATGGGTTCATGAGGTATTAAGTATATCTACCTAATTGCAAGTCTTTTCATTGAGCTTCCAGATTTGTAATGTGAGGCAGAAAATCCAGACAGGATGAAGCATGTATCAATACTGTTATTCATGTGCCAAGCAGAAAGGAACCTTTTGGAAGCATGCTACCTGGATCTATCCCTAGCCTCATCCTGGTGAACTGCTTCGTGATGATTTACCTATGTAGAAGGCCCCCCTGTTAGACTTGGATATGACACAAAGCTTAAACTAGTAAAAATCTTAGTTGACTCGACTGGTAACTCAAAATAAATCAATAGAATGACAGGTGAAACTAAATCTATTGAAATAGAATGGGTGATCTGTATAGAGCCCCCAAAATACAGAAGTTGTAAGTTATAATCAATTGTAAATTCTTTGGTGTGATGTGCAGCATTATCCCCAAAAGGCTGAACATGGTCTAACATCTTCATATTACTAAATAATGCCTAAAACACGGTGGACAGTAAGTTTTCTGGACACTGTCCTACATCCGTGATCTAACACAATATCTACAGTGCAACACACATACATTCACGGACTGGATTATGTGGTTGTTCTACTTTATTCTGCCTTGGTCAACCATAACTAGAGTTTCATTATTTGTTCTGACCACTACACTTTGAAACTGATATTGATAAAGTCAAGAGAGTGACCAGGATGATGAAGGGAATGAATAAAAGCCACCTTTTTGTGGTACGAGGGAATGAACACAGGGCCTTCACAGTGAGCTATATCCAAAGCCATTTTTATTATTATTTTTTTTTAATTTTGAGACAAGATCTCACTAAATTGCCCGAGCTGGGCTGGAATTTACTGTTCTCCTATTTTAGCCTTGGAAGAGCTGGGATAACAGTACACTTAGGTTAAACACCATTTCTATGGATTTGTTTGACAAATGTTTAACTGAGCACCTACTATATAACAAGACAGACATTGTCTCTGCCCTTGTGACAATTTAGCTAGAGGCACAGACAAACAGAAATACATACACAATCAACTTTCACACAGTGAATATGAAAAAAAAAATCCAGGAAAGAGGTAGTGCTGGAATGGAAGGACTTCATTTAAATACAGTGGTCAGGAAAGGCCTCTTTGAAGAGCAAAACCAACTAAAGAAATAAACCTGGCTACTAAATAAAGGTAGAGCATTTCCAGCAATGGACACAAGAAGTAGGTAGTGATATGCCTTGTATGCTTGAAGAACACGGAGAAATCAGGTGGCTAAAACAGACAGGAGGAGATTAGGTTAGAAAAGTAGACGAGCTTCCTTATGAGAAAAGTCACAAAAGCTTGCAGTGGTTAATTTGACTAGCAGGAGTGGGGAGGGAAGTGGGGTGGAGCTATAGTAAGAGGAGGAAGGGAATTACCTTCTAATATTTGTAGCTCTCCTGAGAAAAGTCTTAACGAAAAGGTCCTTGTAACTGTCAGAGCTATTTTAAGATGGACTGGGCACTCATATAACAGTGATCTCCCTGTCACTGAAGAGACTCAAGCTCAAGAGAGGGTAGCTCCACACTTGATGGGAGTGTGGGGAGGGGGCTGGAAGGGACATTCAGATTTAGTGAGGGGATTATAGCAGGTGACTTCGAAAGTCTGATATATCAGTAATCTAAACTCGGGTCCTAAAATAACTCTTAGTACTAATTTTGGTCAGGGTAAATACTTGCTTGTTGGTGTATCTAAGATTCCACAAATGCCCAGGTGGAATTTAATAGTCAAGACGATGAATCAGAATGCCAAAAGCCATACACAAGTCTTCATGCAATAACATATAAGTGAAAAGGATTTAGGATACCAGGACTCTCAAGTTAATACTTACCCTGTCCTTTTCTCAGAAATGTTCCCAAGCCCATGTTCCTAGTGATTCTGAAGAAAAGATATTCCCTAAATCCCACAACTTTTGTCTAACATTTGAAACGTCACGGAGGAGAAATTAAACAGAACTCAGTTTTCATTAGCCTATGCTGTTAACCAGCTTGAGCTGGCTGCTCTGCTGCCCAGCAATTACTATGGTATCCATGGAAAGGAAAAATGGAAACAGGGGCAGTTAGGAAAAGCTAGCCATGGCCACACTGAATTCTACAGTGGATGTTCCCAGTCCCAGCCATGGGGACATTTCTAGCCATCCCAGCTCAAAGGACCTTGATGGCAGCACTGCAATAATCTGCATTATTTGCTTCTGTTTCAAAATATGACCTCCTCATGGTTCAAGAACTCATTCTTCTTCAATGGCAAGCCTACAGGGGTGGTCTAATCATGAGGTCATTCTGAAGGAATTCTGAATGAAAAAAATGCATGTGCTTCTGTCTAAATTGATGGAATGGGTTTTCAGAATGGGCCTGAATACATCAAATAATTGTACAGTTCTCTGCTTCCTTCTGGATTGACCTCAAAGATGGCTTTTAAAGAAAACTATGGAATAATTGAGGTAAATTGCAAAAGTTTAGACTTGAATCGGTGAGATAATATGTTAGAGGTCCATGGTGAAATTGAAATCAGCCAATAGCGCCTTCCACCCATGAAGGGCCAGGGAATGAAAGGAGGGCCATTTTCACGCTAGATAAAGAAAAGCAGAATCCAGTAATTAAAAGTGTTTTCTCTTCTCCTTCACCCAAAGAGAAACTCATAGCAAAATCTATATTTAAATTTTCCCTTCATCCAGATTAATAAATACTTCTGTGTTAATACAGTTGATTATGAATAGATTCCAAAGTTATTTGATAAACATGAAACATTTATCTTTCTTTTAAATATGTACAAGTATAAATGAAAGAGAAAATGACTTGAAAAAATAATTCATAGATGAGAAAATGCAGGTAACTGATATACACATGATAAGATTTTCAGTTTTAATATAACCCTAAGTAGCTACTAAATTGCTTAATGGAAAAAAAATTAAAGATGGATAATATCATAGTGAATGAAACTCTTGGAAAAATAGCCTTCTTGTATACTGATGAAGTGACCTAACTTCTTTGGAAGGGAAATTGGAAGTATATGTTTATATAAGTGCATGTCTCCTTTGACCTATTGCTTCTAGGAATATGTCACGTAAACCTACTAATATAAATGTTTTATATATATATATATTTATATTTATATTTATATATACTATATATATGATCAAAATCATTGAGGCATCTTCTGTTAATGGTGAGAACTTTGAGACTAAGCTATTATTCACTTGTAAGAAGATGGTTAAAATATAGAACATACTCTGCAACATTAAAGTTTCATTTTAAAATAATAGATCTGTATCACTGATGTATAAGGATGTCCATGATGCTTTCTTTCACTGCTAAATAAATAAAACAAGTTGTTTAATAATATTAACGGTATGATTCCATTTCTTTTTCAAATATATGCATGTACACATATATGTATGTATATTTGCATAAAAAGGGCTAGATGGATACTCAAACTGTTAATGGTAATTATTCCTAGAGAGTAGAAATATAGACTGAAATAAGAGGCATGTATTTTGAAACAGTATATATGCCAGTAATAATCATAGCAGATAACATTTATTGAGCTTTCACATTGAGTTACCCTATACTGTAGCTACCCTAGAGGTCAACATTATTATTATCTATCTTTTATAGGTAGTAGAGGTACAGAGAGGCAACTGACCCAAGTCTAGTGCTCTTACTATTCAGTCTGGCTCCAGAGATTGGATTACTATTGGTTTTTTAAATTCACAAGTCCTTTTTTTGCACATTTCAATTTCCTACACTTCCTACGCCCCAAAATGACCAGGATAATATTTTGGCAACTTTTTAAAAATATTTTTCTATATACAAAACCAATTTAAATGAGAGGGTATGGATAGTCCCTGAGATGGTTTTCCCTTTAAAAGGGAAAATGAGTTACTCAAATGGGGAACCATGATCACTGTGATGACTAGTACAGTCTCACTTTACAGTTTCCTCTTCCTTCAAGCAACAGATTCTACTCCTCAGTTCAAAGGGTAATACATGAGTCATACAGTTAACCAAAGAAACCAAGGTACCTATCCACCTGACCATGGTAATTGATCCAGGGACGTCCACGTGGCTCAAGTTCAACCAATGCCATCCTTGAAGTTGTCCTGTCCAAGCAGTGGGAGAAGATCTGTCATTCTCCCCTGAACTGCCACACAAACATATGGATACAAAGTTTCCAATCTCTCTGACACACTGAGAAGCCTAAGGGACCAAATGTGTCTAGTCCCCAGTTCTTGATGCTGAGATGCACAGAGTTATTTTGTTTTATTTGACCTCATGATGCTAAAAGCTACTTAAATCCTTCTCTCTCTTGTTTCCAGTGCTGTGGATGCTCCTTTTACAACATATTTATTTTTGAAACACAATCTAAGCTGAATTTCTGTCATTTACAACCAAAAAATCTGGACTAATGCAACTGTTAAACAAAAACCATTAAAGTTTAATGATATACCAAGTTAAAAGGCTGGAAATATTCTAGAGTCTAGCAGGGGAGAACAGCTGCAACCCACATTCCACTGTAACATGTTCATCTGTTATAAAAGAGAATAAGGACACTCACACCACACAGATACAGAAAGATTCCAAGATCACTATAAAGTGAAAATGACAATGGAAAATTATATATATATATATATATATATATTTATATTTATATAATATGGCACCATTTGTTAATAAACTTATGTTCATCCCTTCCTTACACAACAGTAACATACTTTATATTCATACTCATATTTTTATGCAATTTCATAAAGAATCATTGTCTCTAGGGATAAAGTACCATTACAGGCCAGAATGCCACCGTTTTGTGGATTCCTTGTATCACTTAGTATTTTGAACTATGTAGAAATTCTATCTACTCAAAATCAGAATAATAGCACACATATATACATTTTATGAGAGGGAAGAATTCCGGATATCAATGTTACTTTGAGATGAATAGTTCAATACTGAAAATTATTATTAGTTTTTTTTTAATTTTTAAGTATGATCAACATATAAATTTTTATTATTTTAATAATCAGACAGATAATGTTCAAATTTTATCTAAATATTTTAATTCACTCTAATTCCAATCACAGTTTGAAAATATACTTAATTCACTTTCTGGTTGAGTTTATTCAAATATTTCTCAGAAGAGAGTAGGTGAGACCCCCAGCTGTCTGGGGGGTCTTGGGTGATAACATGATTGGCTATAAAAGCAAACTAACAAATACTACAAGTAGATCACAGCACAAGGAATCTAAGTGCAAAGAACAAGGGCAGAGTTATATTACTTAGCTCATGCAAAACAGTATTTTTATTTGCAGCCATAATTTTTAAAAACAATTGAAATTACAATAGCAACAATATATTATTTGGAAATAAATTTAACCAAAGAGATACAGAACCTGTACAATGATCTCCACAAAACACTCTGACCGAGAGTAAGGATTTAAATAAACTGAAAAATGTCTAATTTTCATGATTGAGAATCAAATATTGTTAGGATGACAGGTCTCCCAAAGTTGATCTGTATATAAAAATGAAACCTTTAAAAATCTCAGATTTTTTTCAGAGATAGAAAAAGTTAAACTTCAAAAACTGAAATTGTAAAACAAGGGACCTAGAAGGGCAAAAACATTGAAAAATAGAGTAAGTTTGTTAGACTCTCTTTTCAATTTCAAAATTATAAGGTTACATTAATTCAGATAGCATAAGCAAAATAGATACTTCTCCAAAAAGAAATGGCCAATAAGTATGTGAAATATGTTCAGTAGCACTAGCTATCAGGGACATACAAGTCAAAATTCCTATGGGACACCAGCTTACCCAAGTTATAAGGGCTATTATAAAAAAAAATTACAAATGCCTGTGAAGATATGGGGAAAACGGGACTCATATACTACTGGAAGGAACGCAAATGAGTACAGCCATTATGGAAATTAGTATGAAGTTTTCTCAAAAAACTAAAAATAGACCTACCATATGTTACTGTTCTCCCACTGCTGGGTATACATCTGAATGAAACAAAATGAGCATACCAAAGTGATACATCGTATATCCATGTCCACAGAAGCTAAGATATGGAATCAGTCCAGGTGTCCATCAACAGATTAATGGATAAAGTAAATATGATACATATACACAATGGAATATTTTTCAGGCATAAAGAAAACAATTTGATCATGTGCAAGAAAATGGATGGGACTGGAGATCACAATATTGAACAAAATAAGCCAGACTCTGAAAGACAAATAGTACATGTTCTACCTAACATGGGAAAGCTAAAAACAGTCAACTTGAAAATAGAAACGTAAGTACTGTTTAACGGGTACAGAGTTTCAGTTAGCATGAGAAAAATCCTGGAGATAAATGGTAGTAGTGTGTTTGAAAACAGAGATTAAAAAGGATGAGTGGATAGAATAAGAGTGGTTGGATTTGATCAGTGCACACTAAATGCATGTATGGAAACATCACACTGACCCCCAATAATATATACTGCTAATATATGTTAATTTTAAAATGATAGCACATGGACATAAGGATATTGACATATAGGTCAATCCAATAGGATTACGAGTCTAGAAATAAATCCTAAAATTTATAATCAATTGGTTTTTAGAACAGTATCAAGATAATTTGATGAGAAAAATGAAGTGTCTTTTTCAGAAATTCTCTGGACAACTAGATATTTACATGCAATAGAACAAAATCAGACCCCTTCATTATACCATATATGAAAATCAACTCAAAATACATGAAATGTAAATGCTAAACCTATAAAACCCTTCTAGAGAAACATACTGTAAATCTCCATGATCTTGGACTAGGATGTGATATCAAATATAAAACTAATTATAAAAAATAAACTGGGAGGATTCTGGGAAGATGGCGGAATGGTAAAAGCTGGAGACCACTGCCTCCCTATAAATTGTTCTTAAACCAGAAAACAGAAGTTTGGGGAGGAAAAAAAAAGAAAGACAGCAGAGAAATCTAGATCGAAAAGATCAGAAGCAAATATTGATTAAGGTCAAAGAAAGAAGAGAGGGCCGGGGAGTTAGCTCAGTGGTTCCGGCGCCTGTCTCGCAAGCGCAAGGACCTGGGTTCGATTCCCCGGTAACCACATAACAATACTGGGTGTGGAGACTCACTCCAGCAGCAACCAGTACCACATACCACAGTACCGGGCGTGGTGGCTCACGCCTGTAATCCCAGCACTCGGGAGGCAGAGGCAGGAGGATTGTGATGTGAGTTTGAGGCTGAGCTCAGGGCCAGCCTGAACCACAAAGCGAGACCCTGTCTCCAAAAAACCTAAAAAAAAAAAAAAAAAAAGAAGAGAGACCTAGGGAGCTGTCTATTCCTTCTTCCCTCTTCCCCGAGGGGGAGGGGCAGCTGATCCTGCACATGTGCCCCAGCGACTGTGGACAGCACACAGCAGGCCTCAGAGACACAGGTTCATGGCAAAGAGCAGAACTGCACGTGGGACCACCTGCGGCTGCTTTGAACTCCTAGATCTGGACTCATGGGAGAGGACAAAGGACCCACAAAAGGAAGCCCCGCCCACCGCCCAACCAGACAGAGGATCCAAGGCCTCTAGCTCTGGAACTCCCACTGGGACCCTGATTCCAGCCGGCCCTGCCCCCATACTGAAGGGGGCAGGCCCCTGCTCTAGACCTGCGAACCTCAGCATCAGTGAGTTTCTGGGTCCACTGCCCCTTACAGGACACTGGACCTATAAACATCAAACTGTGTGTCTCAGCCCATATAGGAATCAATGCCTCCAACAGCTGGCTGTTAGTGGACTCAGTCTTATCCTATTCTGTTTTTATTTCTGTCTGTTTTATTTATTTTTGTGTTTTTCCTATTCTTGTTGCTGCCTTTTTTTTTCTTCCCTCTCTTTTTCTCTTCATCTTTCCTTTTTTTTCTACTCTGTGCCCACTCTGCTATTCTTCATTTCTCTACTTCATTGCATCCTTTAATCTTATTACTAATCTCTCCCTCTCCTATCTCTCTGCCACCTAACTCCCTAGTAACATTTTCACTTCCAAAAGGTGATGCGTGAATGATGTAAATATATTATTGGTTAATTTTAAGTCTGGGCATATGATCATGGTTCTGGCTTATGAGGTTGGAGGAGTCAGACTAGCAATTGCCAGTTTACCATTTCTTGGGTTGTCTTTGATACTGTTAATTCTTAGTGCTAATCTTAAGGGACCTAAATATTAGGAAGAAAGAGAATTGCAACAAACATCACCAGGCAACCAGGCAACTATAAAGCCAAACACAACGGCAGGCTCAAAAACTCAGAAATGAGGAAACATTCAAAATCTCAGATGCAGAGATCCTCACCCCAAGGTAATATAGGGAGGGGAGGTAAATAGAGAAGTCTGAAACTCAATCACCAGGACTCTCTGAGATAGTAACTAAAGAAGATCTAATACAATGGAAATCAGAACTGATTTCTGAGATGAAAACAGATACTGTACATAGTTAATGGGATGATTAACAAAGCTAAAGAGGAAATCAAGGATATGATAGAATCTGAGATAGCAAAACCAATGGAACCTCTTAAAGAGCTACAAATAGAAGCCCAGGCAATCAAAAAAGAAAATGAAAGTTTACACAGTAGAATAAACACTGAAGAAGACTGAATCTCAGATTTAGAGGACACAATCACAGCCAATGAATAGGAAAGAAATAATTTATGGAAAATGGCAAAAGACCATGAGAAATTTATTCAACAGCTTCTAGGTGATTCAGAGAAGAATAACATAAGGTTGACTAGAGTCACTGAGGAAGCAGGAGACAATACAAAAGACATAAAAAAATTGTTCACAGAAATAATCACAGAAAACTTCACAGACAAAGAAAGAGAATTAGACATCCAGATTCACGAAGTGTACAGAACTCCACAGGGTCGAAATATACAAAAACCTACACCTATGCATATAATTATAAAAGTTCCAGATATGAAAATAAAGAATGAAATATTGAAAGCAGCTAGAGAGAAGAAAAAAAAATCACCTATAAAAGAAAGCCCATCAGGATCACAGCAGACTTTTCAGTCCAAACACTCAATGCAACAAGAGCCTGGAGTGAGGTGTTTCAAACCTTAAAGGACAGCAACTTCCAACCTACACTGATTTACCCTTCAAAGTTATCTTTGAAAATTGAGGGGAAATAAAATACTTTCATGACAAAGAACATCTTAAAAACTTCATGCATATAAAACCAGCACTACAAAATACCCTAAAGGATATCTTGGAGAAAAAAAATGAAAAGTATAAAACCATAAGACTGAACAGAGTCATCCCATTGAGCCAAACAAGAAACTGATGAGAAAAGAACAAAATCAAAGAATAAAAGAGCCTAGAACAGGAAATCATGATGGCCCTAAGTCTATCCATATCAGTCATAACCATTAATGTCTGTGGTTTCAATGCACCAATTAAGAGACACAGACTGGCAGAATGGATCAAAAAGAAAGATCCTACAATCTGCTGCATACAGGAAACACACCTAATCCAGAGAGAAAGCCACAGACTGAAAGTAAAGGGATGGAAAACCATTCTCCATGCAAAAGGAAACTGCAAAAAAGCAGGAGTAGCTATCTTATTTTCAGACAAAATAAATTTTATACCAAAACTGATTAAAAGAGACAAAGAAGGTCATTATATTCTCATACAGGGAACTATCCAAGAGAAAGAAATAACTGTCTTAAATATTTATGCTCCAAACTGTACTGCACCCAACATATAAAACAAACATTAATGGACATGAAAAGCCAGATAATCACCAATACAATAATAGTAGGGGACTTCAATACTCCACTGTCACAAATAGACAGATCGACTGGGCAGAAAATCTATACGGAAGTGCTTGAGCTAAACCAAACTCTTCAACAAATGGACTTAACAAATGCCTGCAGAGTACTTCACCCCACTAAGTGAGAATCGACATTCTTCTCAGCTGCTCATGGATTATTCTCCAAAATAGAACACGTGCTAGTTCATAGAACAGGTTTAAGTAAATGCAAAGGAATTGAAATTGTCCCCTGTATACTCTCAGATCATAATGCCTTGAAACTAGAGCTGAAGAGAGAAAAAAAAAATCCCAAGGCCTTCACAAAGACATAGAAACTGAAAGATACTCTACTAACTAATGGATCACAGAAGAAATTAAACAGTTTTTTAAAATTGAATGATAACCCCACTACAACTTACAGGAACTTATGGATTACAATGAAAGCCGTTCTACAAGGGAAATTCATAACAGTGAATGCCTATATAAGGAAAACAGAGCAAGCTCACATTAACAATCTAATGCTGACCCTTAAGCTACTAGAAAAAGAGGAGCAAGGCAAACCAAGAGCTCATACTAGGCAGGAAATTACAAGGATCAGAGGAGAAATTAATGTAATGCAGATTAAGAGAATGATACAGAAAATCAACAAATCAAAGAGTTGGTGTTTCGGAAGGATAAATAAAATTGACAGACCCTTAGCTAACCTTCTCAAACAAAGAAAAGAAAAGACTCAAATGCACACTATTAGAAATGAAAAGGAGGGCCAAGGATTTAGCTCAGTGGTTCCAGTGCCTGTCTTGCAAGTGCAAGGGTCCGGGTTTGATCCCCGGTAACCACATAACAATATTGGGCATGGAGACTCACGCCCAGCAGCAATCAGTACCACAAACCACAGTGCTAGGTGTGATGGCTCATGCCTATAATCCCAGCACTCGGGAGGCAGAGGCAGGAGGATTGCTGTGTTGTGAGTTTGAGGCTGAGCTCAGGGCCAGCCTGAACTACAAAGCGAGACCCTATCTCAAAAAACCTAAAAAAAAAAAAAAAAAAAATTGAAAAGGGGGAAATTATCACTGACCCGGTGGAAATACAGAGAATAATAAACACATACTTTGAAAATTTGTATTCCAATAAAATGAAAAATGTAGAAGAAAAGGATAAATTCCTAAATACATACAAACTTCCAAAGTTGAATGGAGAGGATATAAAAATGTTAAACACCCCAATATCAACCTGTGAAATTGAAAATGTAATAAAAATCCTACCAACAAAAATAAAATAAAAGCCCTGGGGCTGATGGCTTCACTGCTGAATTCTACAAAACTTTTAGAGAAGAGTTAACACCACTATTCCTCAAACTCTTCATTGAAATCAAAACAGAAGCAACATTCCCAAATTCATTTCTGGAAGCAACCATTACCTTGATTCCAAAAGCAGAGAAAGACCCAACCAAAAAAGAGAATTACAGGCCAATCTCCCTAATGAACATTGATGCAAAAATCTTCAATAAGATACTGGTAAACAGAATACAGAGTCATCAAGAAGATCACACACCCTGACCAAGTTGGATTCATCCCAGGGATGCAGGGATGGTTCAACATTCATAAATCAATCAATGTAATACACTACATTAACAGACTCAATGGTCATCTCAGTAGATGCAGAAAACAAACATTTGACAAAATCCAACACCCATTTACAATCAAAACCCTGCAGAAAGTTGGAATAGATGGTCTGTATCTCAAACTAATAAAAGCTACTTATGAGAAACCAACAGCCAGGATCACCCTAAACGGTCAAAAACTGAAACTTTTCCCACTAAGATCAGGTACAAGACAAGGATGTCCACTTTCACCACTCCTATTCAATATTATGCTGGAAACTTTAGCCACAGCAATTAGGCAAGACAAAGAAAGAAAAGGAATAAAGATAGGAAATGAAGAAGTTAAACAGTCATTGTTTACTGATGACATGATACTCTACCTAGAGGATCCTAAAAACTCAACCAAGAGACTGCTAGACCTACTCGCCAAATTTAGTAGTGTAGCTGGATACAAGGTTAATGCTCAAAATCAACAACAAATTCACTCAGCAAGAAGTTGGGGAATCAACCCCCTTCACAGTAGCATCCAAGAAAATGAAGTATCTAGGAATCAATCTAATAAAAGAGGTGAAAGACCTCTACTCTGAAAATTACAGCACTCTGAAAAAGGAGATAGAAGAAGATACCAGAAAATGGAAAGACATTCCTCGTTCCTGGGTTGAAAGAATCAATATCGTCAAAATGGCTATACTCCCACAACTATTATACAGATTCAATGCAATCCAAACTGAACTCCGAACAGCATATTTCACAGATCTAGAGAAAATAATTCAGAAATTCATCTGGAATCACAAAAAAACCTAGAATAGCAAAAGCAATTCTAAGCAATAAGAACACAATGAGGGGGTATTACAATCCCCAACTTGAAATTATATTACAAAGCCACTGTGATAAAAACCACGTGGTACTGGCAAAGCAACAGACCTAAGGATCAGTGCAGTAGATTAGAAGATTCAGAAAACAACTCTAGACACACTAAGCTATCTCATTTTTGACAAAGGAGCCAAATACCCTCAGTGGAGGAAGGATAGCCTCTTTAACAAATGGTACAGGAAAAACTGGACTTTAACCTGCCAAAGTCTAAAGCAAGACCTAGTTCTTTCACTATGTACTGAAATAAAATCAAAGTGGATTAGGGACCTAAATATTAAAACAGACACTCTAAACCTGCTACAAAACAGGTTAGGTAAAACTCTTGAAGACATTGGTTTGGGGAAAGATTTCATGAACAAATCCTCCATAGCATGAGAACTGGTAGAAGAAATCAATAAATGCGATCTCATCCTATTGAGAGGTTTTTGCACAGCAAAATAAGTCACCAGCAAAGCAAAAAGGCAACCAACAATATGGGAAAGAATCTTTGCTAGTCATTTCTCAGACAAAGGGTTACTATCTAGAACATATAAAGGGCTGAAAAAAATCAATCCACCCAAATTTAAAGACCCAATTCAAAAATGGGCATCTGAAATGAACAGACACTTTTCAGAGGAAGAAATAAAAGCACTAAGAAGCATATGAAGAAATGTCCAACATCACTAGTCATTCAAGAGATGCAAATGAAAATAACATTAAGATTTCATCTCATTCCACAAAGAATGGCTGCTACCTCAGACTTAGCCAGCAACAAATGTTGGCGAGGCTGTGGAGAGAAGGAACCCTTCTCCACTGTTGGTGGGAATGTAGATTCGTACAACCCCTGTGGAGATCAGTTTGGAGGTTCCTCAAAGAACTACAATTACAGGTGCCATTTGACCCTGCTATTTCTCTCCTAGGTATATACACAAAAGAATTAAAAGATTCATATCACAGTGACATATGTGCATCCATGTTTATAGAAGCTCAGTTTGTGATTGCTAAATCTTGGAAACAACCAAAATATACATCAACTGGAGACTGGATAAAAAAGCTGTGGTTCTTCTACAGAATGGAGTATTACTCTGCCATAAAAATGATAAGTTTGAATCATTTATACTTAAATGGGTATAGCTTGAGGACATCCTCATAAGTGAAATAAATAGGTCATGGATGTATAAATATCGCATTTTTTCTCTGGTCTGAGAAAATAAAGATGTAAATGGGTTTTAGAATGTATGTTATATATTATGAAATAGAAAATGCTCAAAGCAAAATGGAGTGAAGGGAGAAAATAATGAGATTATAACTAAAAAGAAAGGAAACAAAGTTTATGTATATAGGGAGTGGGGTGGTAGAGTGGGTAGGGGTATGGGAAAAAATGAGAATTGAGTTGCGTCATATACTGGTAAAGATTCCCATTGTTGAGTGCAATCATGATGTGTATATGTAATGTACCAATAAAGATTTCAATTTAAAAATAATAAAAAATAAACAAACTGGACTTTTTCTAAAGTAAAACTTCATGAATCAAATGACATTATTAAGAAAGTGAAAAGACAATCCACAACATGGGAGAGTACTTTAAATACTTTAAAATCATATATCTAACAAGACATTTCTATCCTGAATCTATTAAAAACTTTTATAATCTAATAATAGAAAGATAATCTGGTTTAATAAATAAAGCATTTTAATGTGACCTTACACAAAAACATACAAATGGCGAATAAACAAAGGAAAAGTTTGTAACACTGCTAGTTGTTAGGGGAATGCAGAATCAAAATAGCAACAAAATACTACTTAATATACACTAGCGTGACTTTTTTTTTTTTTTGAGACAGGGTCTCGCTTTGTGGTTCAGGCTGGCCCTGAGCTCAGCCTCAAACTCACATCACAGCAATCCTCCTACCTCTGCCTCTCAAGTGCTGGGATTACAGGCATGAGCCACCATGCCCGGCACTGTGGTATGTGGTACTGGTTGCTGTTGGGTGTGAGTCTCCACGCCCAGTATGGTAGGTGGTTACTGGGGAATTGAATCCGGGCCCTTGCACATGCAAGACCGGCACTGGAACCACTGAGCTAACTCCCCGGCCCAGGGTGACCTTTTTAAAAAGGAAAACAGTTCATAGCATGTGAAGGTGTGGATGACAGAAATTGGAACTGTCCTCCAGTGCAGATCAAAAGTGCATTGCTTCAAAAGTTTAAACATACAGTTACCACGTGACCCAACAATCTCCACTCCTAGTATATGACCAAGCGAAATAACAGCAAATGTCCACACAAAAGTGTACACACTAACAGTCATAGTAACATTGTTCATAACAGTCAAAAGGTAGGAACGGATGAATGGATGGACAAATGCATGGATAATACCTGATGAACTGATAAACACAAAGGGGTCATAGCCACACACTAGAACGCTATTCAGTCAAGGAAGTCAGATACAAAAGATAAATACTGTATGATTTCATTTATATGAGGTAACCAGAATAGCAAGATTCATAGAGATAGAAATTAGAATTTTTTTTAAACTAGGGACTTGAAGGGGAGAGACATGGAGAATTACTGTTTAATGAGTACAGAGTTTCAGTTTGCATGAGAAAAATTCTGGAGGTAAATGGTAGTAGTGTGTTTGACAACAATGCCAAAATACTTAATGTACAATGATAAACTTTGTTATATACATCTTACCATAATAAAAAGAAAAATGTATTGACATGTGCTACCACATAGACTAAGCTTCAATGTATGCTGAGTAAAAGATGTCACTCGGGGAAGCTGTATGTCATATCACATCATCTAGCATTTTATAAGCCATATCCAGAATAGGCTCAGCTACAGTAACAAAAAGTAGATTAGTGGTTGCCCAGGGACAGGAGAAAGTGAGAGGATGAGGATTTATTGCTAATGAGTACAAGATTGCTTTCAGGGATCATGATAACATTTATAATCCGATTATTTTTGCATTTCCACTAACAGTGAATGAGCTCCTGTTCTACAACAGCACGGGATGTTGTCAGTGTTTTGGATTTGAGCCATTCTAATATGTGTATTGTGCTGTCCTTGTTTTAATTTGCAATTCTCTAATAACAAATCATGTCGAGCATTTTTCATAGGCTTTGCTCATTTTTAGTTAGGTTGTTTTCTTGTTGTTGAGTTTTGAGAGTTCTTTGTACATTAGATGGTAGTCTTTCATCAGATGTTTTGAAAATATTTTTTCCAGCCTGAACCTTGTCTTTTCATTCTCATGTCTTTCACAAAACAAAAGCCTTTTTTAATTTTCATGAAGTCAAGTTTATCAATTTTTTCTTTATGAATCATAATTTATGTTGAATTTAAAATATAATTTTCAAACCCAAGATCATCTAGATGTACCCTGTGTTATCTTATAGAACTTTTACAGTTTTGTAAAATGATACAGTTTTAAATCTATGGCATGTCTTGAATTAATTATAATTAAACATGTAAGATGTGTCTAGATTACTACAACCATTATTAAGTTTTACATAAGAATGTCTAGTTGTTCCAGCATTGCTTATTGAAAAAATACCTTCCTTCATGAATTGCCTTTGTTCTTTGGCCAAAGATTTATTTCCTATATTTTCTTTGGTCTATTTCTGGATTATTTTCTTTTCTTTTTTTTTTTTTTTTTTAGGTTTTTGGAGACAGGGTCTCGCTTTGTGGTTCAGGCTGGCCCTGAGCTCAGCCTCAAACTCACATCACAATCCTCCTGCCTCTGCCTCCCGAGTGCTGGGATTACAGGCGTGAGCCACCACGCCCGGCACTGTGGTAGGTGGTACTGGTTACTGCTGGGTGTGGGTCTCCACACCCAGTATTGTTATGTGGTTACCGGGGAATCGAACCCGGGTCCTTGCGCTTGCGAGACAGGCGCCGGAACCACTGAGCTAACTCCCCGGCCCTCTGGATTATTTTCTTATATTGATCTATTTATCTATTCTTTGCCAGTACTACATCATGTTGATTACTGTACCTTTATAATAAGTGTTGAACTTGGGTAGTTTCAGCCCACCAACAAAATGTCTATAAAGTAACTTGCTGAGATAGTGATTTGGATTGTATTGGATCTATAAATTGAGATCAGAAAAATAGACATCTTAATAATATGGAGTCTTGCCCTCCATGTATATGGACTATCTTTCCATTTATTTAGATTGCCTTTGATTTCTTTCATTCAAGGCTTCTAGATTTCTTCATGGAGATCTTGTATATAATGGGCTGTAATCCCAATTCTTGCTGTTTTCTAGGACATCTAGCTTCAAAGTCTAGAACAGGACTTCAGTGCTTCTCACTCAGTCTTAGTGTTTTTGGCTACCAAGTCCTACATACACTGTTATGTAAATAAACTAAATTATTCTGCTTTTCTTCATCCCAATGAAGGCCCTTTAAGTCATGTCATTTGTCATCCAGAGGACTGTGACAGCCTTCTGTGGAGTCTTTCTCTTTGTACACACACTATTTTGAGAATGAATTGAAAATTCGAATTTGAAATGAAATCCATTTCCTCACGGCAACTAGAGTTATCACTTTTTAAAAAAATTTTATTTATTTATTTATTTATTTATTTATTTATTTATTTTGAGACAGGGTCTTGCTTTGTAGTTCAGGCTGACCGTGAGCTCAGCCTTGAACTCACAGCAATCCTCTTGCCTCTGCCTCCCAAGTGCTAGTATTATACGCATGAGCCACCACTCCAAGCTTATGTTTTTATTATTTAAGTGTATTGATACAATTTAAGTGTATATATTATGATCACATTTCCCTTCCATTCCTTTAATCCCTCTTTTTTACAAAAGCTTTGCTTCCATTTTCACTTTTTTTCTGATTTTTCACCTTTCTCCCCTCCCCCTTTAACAGTTTCCCTTTCCTTCCAAGCCTTTTTCCTATTTCATACTGTTTATTATACATTTTGGTTCTTATTTACTCTTTCAGTATCTCAAACAAGAAAGACAATGTGATATTTATGCATATATGTCTTATTTATTTCACTTGAGTATAGTTTCAAGTTGCATCCATTTAGCTATAAATATCTCAAGTTTAACCTTATTTATGACTGAATAGTACTCCGGTGCATTTAAAAAACCACCTCTTTTTATCCATTTATCAGTTGATGTGCATTTGGGTTGTTTCTAAGACTTAGCTATTACAAACAGTATCATTATAAATATGGGTATACATATCTAGAACACAAAAATATTGAAAAAAATGAAACCCCCCCAAATTTAAAGACTCAACCCAAAAATGGGATCTGAGATGAATATACACTTCTCAGATGAAGAAGTAGAAGTGACAAATGAATATATGAAAAAATGTTCAACATCACTGGCTATCTGAGAAGTGCAAAATAAAACAATGCTGAGATTCCGTCTCCCTCCAGAAAAAGATGGCTGCTATCAAGAAATCAACCAATAACAAATCCTTGCAGGATTGTGGGGAGAAAAGAACACTTCTTCACTGTCGGTGAGACTGTAGACTGGTGCAAACACTGTGGAGATCCCTCAAAAAACTAGGACTAGAGGTTCTATTTGACCTAGCTACTCCCCTGCTTGATAGCTTCCCAAAAGAATCACTTTTTTAAAAAAATTGCAATGTTTAATGAAGTAACTGTAGATTCACATGCATGTGTCACAGAGAGGTCTAATATGCCCATTGTAACTTTCAAAACAAGGACGATATCCCAATCAGGATATTGACATTAGTGAAATCTACCAATCCTTTGACGATTTCTCTTGTTAGACTTGTGCTGATTTGCATATGATATATATTCACATACCCTTTATCACATACAGATTAGTAAATCACCACCACAGTCAAAATAACAGTTCTGCCACCACAAAGACTCCTTGTGTTGTTCTGTTACAACTAAATCTACCTCCCTCTATGCTTACCTACCCATCCCTAAACACTAGATTCACTAACTTGCTCTTCATTTCTAAACTTGGTATCCTCCTAAGAACATTATATAAATGCACTTTTCCTCTCTGGAAATGAAAATCCCTGGAAATCCACCTAATCTGTGATGTCTATTAATAATTCATTCATTTTTATTGCTGAGTACTACTTCATGGAATGTATACAACACAGTTTGTTTAGCCATTAACCTCCTGAAAGACATTTGAGTTCTTTTTATTTTGGAGCTTATCATGAATAAAGCTGAGCATAGGGATGCACATCTGTAATCTCAGCACTCTGGGAGGCTGAGCAGGAGGATGCTAAGTTGGAGCTTTACCTTGACAATTTTGTGTGACTTTGACTTCAAATAAAAAACAAAAGCTTTTGGGATGTACCTCAATGTAAAGGCTCTGGATTCAATCCCCATTACTAAAGATAGATGTCAGATAGATAGATAGATAGATGATAGATAGATAGTAGGGAGATAACAGCTAGAACCTCTTATAATCTAGTATACAGGTGTTTTGTTACGTGTAGGTATGTTTTCATGACTCAGATATGCACTCGATATAACACTAATATAATAATTGTATAATAATGGCTCACACTATGTACTTTTGTAAAAAACTGCTGAACTGTTTAAAAGACAAGTGGTACCATTGTAGATTTTCATAAACAATGACAGACACAGCTAGAATCTCCTCCTCCTTCTCAGCACTTAGTGTTATTACCATTTTTATTTCAGTCACTCTGACAGGTGTGCAGTGATATGGCAATGTAGTTTTAATGCACTTTTTTAATGGCTAGGAGAGTTTGTGTGTGTTACTCGTGCTATTCTCCTCAGTGAAATATCTTTTGCTCACCACCTGATTGAATTGTTTGTGTTTTTACTGTTGAGTTTTGAGAGCTCTTTATATATCCCAGATACTAGTCCTTTAGCAGGTAATTGGATTACAAATGTTTTCTCCTAAATTTAGTGTGTCTTTTTCTTTTCTTTTTTTATTCAAATATTTATTGGTACATTATGAATACACATTATCATTGCATTCAACATTGAGAGTTTGTACCAGAATATGACATGACTTGATTCTCATTTTTCCCCTTCCTTCCGCCCTGCAACCCCCATCCCCTATATACATAAGTTTTGTCTCCTTTTTTCTTTATTACTTTCACATTCTTTTTCCCCTCATTATTTACCCCTACACCCTCTTTCCTTTTAAATATTTTCTATTTCACAATATCAACTATCCATACTACAACTCAATTATATCTTCATTTTCTCAAACCACAGAAAAGATACGATATTTACACATCTTTGACCTATTTATTTCACTTATGAGGACGTCCTCGAGGTACATCCATTTAAGTATGAATGACTCAATCTTACCATTTTTAATGGCAGAATAACACTCCGTGCTATAAAAGAACCACATCTTCTTTATCCAGTCTCCTGTTGCTGGACATTAATTCTTAGTTGCTTCCAAGATTCAGAGTATTTCACATAACAGAATCTTCAAGTTTTAATAAAGTCCAATCTATTTTTTTGTTTTGTGGATTGTAGTACTTTTGTTTTCAAATCTAATAATTCTCCACCAAATCCAATTATCAAAGATTTTTCTTCTATATTTTCTTCTAAACTTGTCATAATTTTACATCTAAATTGTGGTTCTTTTTAGTAAATTTTATATGATGTTCAGCTCTAACTTACTTCTTTCTTTCTGTCCTTTTTTCCTATTTTCCTTCCTTTCTCTTTCCCTCTCTTCTTTTTGCCTATAGATATTCCCCTTTTCAAGTAGCTAGTAGTCATTTTACTAGAAAAGACTATATTTTATCTACTATTTTAGTACTTTTTCAGTAAGTATCATTTTCTTTAGAAAAGTTAGTTATTCTGTTGAACTGGACACTATTTACTTCCATTAATTTATATGCATATCATTCTGTCAATGATGATACTGTGTTTTATTCTTTTAGCTACCCCGTAAGCCTTAAAAATAGGTAGTATGTTTTATTCCACTTTTTCTTGTACAAGGTCATTATAGCTGTCATTAGGATTATAAGTTTCCTTGTATGTAAAATAAACAAATCTGTGTCTGCAGTAAAATGTCACTGGGATTTTGATAGAACTGCATCAAACCTGTATGTTTGTCCATTTATTTCCACACCTTGTGATGACTTTCTTTAACATTTTATAACATTCAGCATAGTACATTTTTTAGTGTTTATAGTATATTTCATTTTCTTTGGAGTGACTGACTGCAAATGGTATTAGTGTTATTTAGTTTTGGTTTCCACATGTTTAGTATTAATATTTAGAAATGTGACTTGACTTTTGTGCATTGTTCCTATATCATGTGACATTGCTGAACTCCTTTCTTAGTTCTGGGTGTTTTTGTATAGATTCCTTGAAATTTTCTTTTTCAGAACTGAGGATTGATCCCAGGGGTTTAAGAATTCTAGGCAAGCATTTTACCACTAGCTATTTCCCTAGATCTTTTTAAAATTTTATTTTTTTATTTTATTTTTTTTAATTTTTTAATCTTTATTGGTACATTAAATATACACATCATGATTGCACTCCATAATGGGGATTTGTACCAGTATAAGACACAACTTAATTCTCATTTTTTCCCATAGCCCTACCCACCCTACCGCCCCCCTATATATATAAAATTTGTTTCCTTACTTTTTTGTTATAATCTCAACATTTTCCCCCTTCTTCCTATTTTACATTTAGCATTTTCTATTTCACAATATATAACGGATCTCATTAAGCTGGACTCAAATTTGTGATCCTCTTGCCTCAGCCACCCAAGTAATGGAATTACAGTTAAGCCCCACCATACCTAGTACAGGATTATCTATAGATATAATCGTGTCATTTGGAAACAGGAGTCTTATTTCTTCTTTTCTAGCCTGTATGATTTTGACTTTGTTTTCTTATCTTGCTGTGCTGTTTAATTAATCAAATGCTATGATGATAAATGATGAAATAAAATAAGCATTGAATTCTATTATTTTGTGATTTTTATCTTTCATCTTGATATGACAGGCAAAATTGAGTTTTGTTTTTTGTTTTTTTAATACTGAGTCCACCAAGTATCATTTGGATAAATTCCAGTTGGACAAGGACCAGCTCCCTGGAGTTGTTTTATTCAAGTTTGAATTCAGGTCACTTCTAGATTTGGGGTCAGAACCCCCATTAAGGACATCTTTAAGGTTACCATTTCCTGGGACTACCTATGCATAGCTCAAGACAGCCTGATTTACACACACACATATATATGTTCTTTATTTCACTTTATCTGAATCTTTCCATGGATATTGTTCTCTTGGCATACAGTATCCTCAGATTTTAAGTATTTTATGTCACCTCCCTGTACAGCCATTACTGTTTGAATTATTGTCACCCGTGTTTCTTCTGTTCCATGGTCCATGTCAAAAGAGCTGCCTTTTTTTTTTTTTACTATCACTGCTGCCCTGTCCTCACCCCTTAGCCTCCCAATTACTTCCTGATTTTCATCCATTTCCTAAAGAGACCTTCCCATGGTCTCATTTCTTATCTCTATTTAATGTAACTCTGATGAACATGTCTACTTTCCAATTGTCTTATTTTCGCTGGCTTCTCTGACGATCAGTGCTCTACCCCATTCTGTTCATTCTTTGAATTTCCTCTGCTAGGTTCCACCCCAAATCCCCAGTGAGCATGACCCCTCCTGTACTCTGTCCTGGTGATGTCATTTTTTCAGAAACCCTCAGAATGAATTATCAGTGTTTTACAGCTAGACCTAAAAATAGGGCTCAGGGTCTATCTTTTCTCCTGGACTTGTCTTTGTTTGACTCTTAAACATCTCTGTCTCCATCCTTTCTTCAGAGAACAGTAGTGAGGACTTGCCATTTGCTCCATGTTGTGCTAGGCGCTTGATCCTCCACTTTCCATTTAACCCCCCACCGCCCCATAAGGCAAATATATGCACAAATTGTTATATCAGATCCACAGTGGTGCAAAATGTTCATCAGAGGAAAAGTTCCTTATCAAAAGCCATATAGTATAAAGCAGGCAGGACGTAAAGCCAAGCATTTCTTTTAAAATATGTTAAGAAATTGATATAGTAGGAAATATAGAGTTAACATATAAATTTATGGTACAGATTGTGGCAAGGCTTTCATGGGTATATACCTATGGCTAAATTCATCACCTTGTAAGTACGCATGTATTAAACATGTACAGTTTTTTATATGTCAGTGATACAGGAATAAAGCCAAGCATGTCGGGCATAGCAGTGCACATCTCTAATCCCAACTACTTTGGTGGCTGAGGAGGGATGATTGTAAATTCATGGCTATCCTGGGAAATTTAGCAAAACCCTGACTCAAAGTAAAAGTAAGGGCAGGGGATATACCTTAGCAATTCCTGGGCTCAGTTCCCATTAGTACCAAAAACAGCCATGCATTTTTATTTCTATTGTCATCCTGATGTACAGCAGTACCACTAAAAGTGAATATGCCTAAAACCAGAGCCATAATTCATCCTTCCCACCCAAACCAGTTATTTCTTGGGCATTTTATCTTTCTGCTAATGATGCTGCCAATGATCTCGTCAACCATACTGGGAACTCGAGAGTCATTCTGAACTTCTTACTCTTCCCCTTGGTCCACATCAAGCCACTGATCCTGCCTGTTAATTGCCTCCTCGGTCTTTTCCACCTGCGGATCAGCTTGTGCCACACTCATCTAGGAAGATCTATTTGTTACCAACCTGGCTTTCTGCCTTCTATTTGCATTGTTCAAACCATTGTTCACCGTCCTATAAGGCGAGCTCTATCCACTTCAAGCTTCAATTTCCTTATCTATAAATGAAAGACTGGGTTGAATTGCAAAAGCAGTTGTTGACCATTGTTTTTTTTTTCCTCTTTAATATTTTTATTTATATATGATTTTTAAATGCATTGGTTTTATTTTTTTCTTAATTGAAATCTTTATTGGTAAATTATATATACACAGCATGATTACATTCAACCATCTCTTCTGTTTCCCTTTAACCTATGAGACTTTTAATTAGGAAAACATTTATAATGTTAAAAGTCTCATTTGTTAGGGAAGAATTTGTTTATTTTTCTGTTAAAAATTTTTTGTCAGACTTTCACAACTGCCAATCAATTCTTCTGATCAGTTCCCAATTTGATCAGTTCTAGCCCCAAGCAAACAGTATGACATTGTAGTAGATCTGTGAAGCCTTATTAGGAAAAAAACGTGTGGTTCCCCTGAGAGTTTCTGAAGTCTTTATGAGCCCTGCGGAACCCCCCGTGTGGCTGACAGTACCTCCCGGCTGGTGACCACTGGGTGAGTAATCTCGAAGGAATCTTCCAGCTCTGTCAATCTGTGATTCCTAAAGTACAGCGCTGATCATATAACTCCTCTGTTGATTATCCTGTAAAGGCTCCCCATTGCCTCCTAAATTAACTATGAACTGCTTAGCCTGGAATTCAAAGCCTGCCACGCTCCAGCCATAACATAATGTTTTTGTGTTTTTTTCCAATTGTGAGCTGACAGCCGTGCTTGCATGAGCAACGGACTATTAAGCCGAAGCATACATGCAGAGTTTACTGTTCTAATCACAAATAAAACTGACAACAAAGTTAATCTGACACATATTTAATGATATACCTAATGGTTATTGTGTTGGGTGGTAATTAGTCATAAGTGGTAAGCAGTTCGCATAAATGATTGTGATTAGCATTACTTTTCCACACTCGGACCAATTTCTCTAGTTTGCTTCCTTACTATTAGTTCTTCAGCATCCCTAATCAGCATCAGTGCTGACAATTTTCCCTGATACCATGTACCATTTAATCATCATCATCACATACACGCACACACTCGCCCATACATTATGAGACAAAAGGTCCCGGCTCTTTCTCTCCAGCAGCTGAGGTTTCACTGTGCCCCCCCCCCCCACCGCCTCCTGCCACCTGGGACTGAGGACCCTTACGATGTAAGTCGTGTGCTTTGTTTCCTTCCTCCTGCCCAGCCCCCTCTTCTACTCACCCCCACATTTGAGGGTGCTCTGAGTAGCTTGTCCCTCTTCCAGGACAAGAATCAACAAAGTGAGAACGCAATGACTGGGTTGATTCACACAGAGGAGGAGGGGGCTGTGCCATATCTGATAGGTTGTGCTGGGGGAGGTCAAGAGAACAATCACTTAGGATTTTCAGCGCGAGATAGGACTGAGGAAAGGTAGCAGACATTTGGGAAGCCGGGGTCTCAGAGAGACAGATCAGATCCGATGGGGATGTAATAATCACGGGTAAAGCTTTAGGATGTCACACACAAGTACTAATACGAGTGCAAGTAAAATGCCGATTTTGAAGTTGTTTGAGTTATCCAGGCGACCTTTTAAGAAGTCAGTATTCACATTTGCTGGTTTGTGTGCAAATCCTCCTTCCTGTCAGGAGATCAGCAGAATCTCATGATTCTGGAGCGCCGTGGCACTGCAGGGACACATGGCCTGTCCAGTTTTGCATCTGCAAAATGGGTTTTAACCCTAACGGTGGTGCTGGTTAGGAGACACTGTCACAGCGAATGGCCAGCTCCTCATCTGACGGTCCACTGAGTCTTGCAACACACTCACATGCCCCCTTCCATCTCCACAGCTATCACCTTAATTCAGGTCACTACTGTCTCTTGTCTTCCAACTAGTGTCATTTCCATTCACTCTGTTTTCAAATCCATTCTTTTCCTGGCATTAAGAGTGATCATTTTTAAACTGATATAAAATTCACAATATAAAATTAAGCATTGCTTTTTCTCTATAAGGATGAGTTTTTCTAGATAATTCGTACAATTGAATCATACAATATACAACATTTTACATCTGCTTTCTTCCATTTAATATAATATTTTTGAGGTTCATGCATGCATTGTAATATGTATCAGTATTCAACTCCTTTTCATGGCTAAATAATATTCCATTGCATGGATAAACCAAGTTTTGTTTATTTATCAGTTGATAGACATTTGGGATTATTTTTACCTTCTGGCAAATGTGAATAATCCTGCTAGGAATGTTTGACTGCATATATTTGTTTAAATAACTACTTTCCATTATTTTAGGTATTAGTCTATTCTTCATTTCTATAATGAAATATCTAAGGCTAGGTAACCTTATAAAGGAAAGAGGATTGTTTAGCTGGTAGTTCTGGAGGCTCAAGGGCATGGTGCCAAAACTCGCTTGCCCTGATGCAGATTTCACGGCAGAGGGTGTTATAACGGTGGGTGTACTGGTGGAAGAACACATTGCCAGACAGGAGCCCAGGAGAGGTTTAGGTGCCATTCTCAGAGTTCTCTAACAACTCACTGTCATGAGAACTAACTTAGCATCCTGTGAGAGCTGCCATAACCCACTCTGAGGAAAGGCTCCTCCATGATTTATGGAGGCACCCCCTGTTTTTCAATTTTTTATTGTAAGAAAAAAATAAAATCTCACAATCAAATCATAAGAGAATAACAATAGTTACTACACTGTGTATTGTTGTCTTCAAATTAGTTACTAAGTGTACAAGACATAAACCAAAAAGATTCTTCAAAAAATGAAACAGATGCTAACACTAATCTTTTTTTTTTCAATGATAAGCTAGCAGTATAAATGAAACCAGTTGGCACATATATTGAAATATTTTTTAAAACAATGTAATTTTGTAATTTGGGAAAGTATTTGAATTTATATTTTCTGTTTATCTTGCTTCTTTCTTTGTGTTTCTCATTCAGAGAAACTATGCAATATTTGAGCACATGTGTCTGACTTATTTCACCTATCATTATATTTTTAAGATATATCGACTTATCTATGAATGCCTTAAAATTATCTTTCAGGCTCCATCTCTCAAAGGCTTCACAACCTTTCACACTGTCACACTAAGGACCAAGCCTCTAACACTTCAACCCTACAGGACAAACTGCTTCCAAACCAGAGCAAGGATATAATTTGCAATTATGTGACACATGGTCACGTGGTAATTTTATGCTTAACATTTGAAAGGAATCATCAAACTATTTTCCTAAAAAGATTATAGTATTTTACATTCCCACACCACCTCATTGGAAACACTGTGTATAGATATAACAGTATCCAGCACCGCAATTGAAGGATGATAGGATTATATCGGCTCAGAGTTTTAAGGGGTTTCAGTACACAGTCCTCTGGCTCCAAGGCAGGAGGGTTTTCTAGCACAGACCTTTCAGTCTTCCATGGCACAGTGCTGAGCCTCCTGACATGGGTTCCTTTGGGACACTGCTGTGGGCTCCAGGCCTTCGGCTGGACTCTTTGGATCTATAGTGCACAGACAGATCTCTCACCCTCTTCAACAATTTACTCTCTAGGAATATATTGTTGGTTCATCCTGTACATTGCTGTGTCCTGCGTGATATGTTTCTCTTGCAAATACTGACTACGTGTGGATTATAGCTGGGGCCCAAGAATGAGGTCTGAATAATCCGTCAGAAAGAGTACATAAGTACCAAGAGAATGGACAATACACCAGACAGCCAAGAATCAATGTTCAAAACTCAAGCTGGGTGCGGTGGCGCACATCTGAAACCTCAACTATTCAGGAGGCTGAGGCAGGATGATTACTAGTTCGAGGGCTGCCTGGGTCACTTAGAGATCTTGTCTCAAATAAAATATAAAAAGGGCCTGAGAGAGTATTTTCTCAGCATGTGTGGGATCCTGAGTTGGATTTTCTGCATCACAAAATGAATAAATGAATGAATAAATAAAAAATATAAAACAAATCTCAAGACAAGAAAAAAAGATGGTATTATAAGAGACCATGAAAACTAAGACTAAGTGAGGAAAGCTAGGTGCACAGATGCATATGCAAAGGTCTTACATAGTGTTCAAGTTCAAATACAAGTGAAGACCTGAGAGAGAGCAGAGAGAAGGGTAACTAAATAAAGGAAACTTCCTTTGAAGTATCCCTTGATAATGCTTCATGATCATACTTTGCTAACTCATCTTTGATTTGTATTTTCTGAGCACTTTAGCTGTTTGTTATGCTCTAAAAACAAGGTCTATAAGCCATGGTCTAAGGGTTAAATTAGGTCCACTGTCCATTTTTATAAGTCTCATTACAACACAGCCCCATATAGTCATTTATTTATGTGATGTCTATGACTGTTTTAGTGTAATAATGACTGGATTGAATAAGACACTATAATGTAACATAAAAGCCAAAAATATTTACTAATTGGCCTTTTCATACAGGAAAAATTTCCTATCTCCTAATTTAAACTACTGACAGAAATGATATTTCCCATGACTTAGAACTAAGAAAGGCCACTTAAGAAATTAGAATTAGAAGGACCAGGGAGTTAGCTCAGTGGTCCCAGACCCTGTCTTGCAAGCTCAAGAGCCTGGGTTCCATTCCTGGGTTAACCAAATACAATACTGGGTGTGGAGACTCACTCCCAGCAGCAATCAGCACCACATACCACAGTGCTGAGCGTGGTGGCTCATGCCTGTAATCCCAGCACTTGGGAGGCAGAGGCAGGAGGATTGCTGTGATGTGAGTTTGAGGCTGAGCTCAGGGCCAGCCTGAACTACAAAGCAAGACCTTGTCTAAAAAAAAAAAAAAAAGAAAAAGAAAAAAAAAGAAAAGAAAAGAAATTAGAATTAGAGATCCACTTTTACGGCCATCATCTAAAGAAAAGACTTTTTCTCTTCCCTTAGGTGATAATAGATAATAAGATAAACAGCAGGTGTGTATGTGTGTGTGTTTAAAATCTCATACACTGGTTAACTTATAGCCAAAAGAAAAAGATTTCATATTTTATTATAGGACTTTTATATCAGATTTCAGTAATTACGGTTAGTCTAACATTAGATTAATTTATTAGTCAACAATCAATCTCACTTAACACAACCAAATAGCTACAATGTTGGCAAGGCTCCCAAATTTTACTTATATGTATTCCACACTACACAAGACCTGTCTCTTTCAAAATACCAGGTTCTACTAGACTGAGTTACCATATGACTCAATTCCAATTTGTACACAAATGTTTATGTTTAAATGTCATTTCTGAAATGCATGAGCAATTTATTCTCTTCAGGTTCAACTCTCCCTGTACTCATCCACCCATTCTTTCTCTTGAAAAGAAACCGCACATGAATCAATTGCTTAGTGACCTGTTGCTCACAGTGAGAACATGGGCTCCCATCAACCCATCCCACCCACATGATCCCATGGCCTACACTACTGGGGTCGGATGGCTAAAGCTGGCCAGACTTGCAAGGGGGGCAACTGGGTTCTGGCAAGCCACCTAGGCGGAAGTGCTGAAAAGATGGGATGCCACTGGGTAGTGCTCTCCGAGGGTGCTCTGGCAGGATGGATTTGACACGCTGAGGTCGAGGGGCACAAAACCAGGTTGACAGTTCCTACAATGAGATAAATGAAGACACCCACGAGGGTGAGAACAACAGTACTTCTGCCCAGGGTGGCTGTGGCCTGCCCACTGGACAGGAGGAGCGCCTGACTAATTGCATCACGGCCTGTCTCCACGTAGCACCGTTTGTTTATTGAAGGTCTCCTTCTTTGTCCTGAACAAATTGACCTATTTGCTTCACTTTGTGCATTTAATTTTCATCTGTACGTTTGCAAAATACCCCATTGGTGTTCATTACAGCAAATTAATATTAGTGTTTCTCTAAGACAACCATCAGCCCTCATTTTCACTAACTCTTTCCCACTTCTCCCCCCCCTCCTTTGACTAATAGATATCATTTCAACAGTTTGACTAACTGCCGTGTTATAGAAAAGGCAGTAATTTATACTGATGTAATGGCCGTGATAAAAATCATTTGTGTGCTGATTTTATAAATTAGGGTGGAAATGTGAGTGCCTCTGAAAAATGAAGTGCTACCACATGGATTCCACTGTCGCTAATGCTTCATACCTTTCTGCTTCATTAAACCAATTTCACGGGGAGATGAGTTAGAGGAAGAAGCTGTGCTGCTTATGAGACGCAACAATGGTTTATTGAAAGAAATGGGGCTAAGATTAAATTAAGTGCTACTCAAGAAATATGGAAATACAAAAATATTCAGGCTTCTAGATGGGTAATTCAAAAATATGATAAGTTAGCTCTTTCATACTCCAAAAACTGGCTCATGATAATTGCACAGAACTGAATTCACAGCCTACTAATTAATATTGAAGAGTTTCTTGAGATTACTCTCATGAGTGGGAGAACCCAAGAATGAATTTATCCTGTTTCCACTTTGAAATCATGTCAACTCAACATTTTTGATTGGATCTGTTCTGATAATGTTGGCTCTTTAAAATGCTTCCCCGATGACTTGCTCATTCTTCAGAAGTAAATATCAATCTTAGATAAAAGAGGAGGGAGGCAAGATGAAGACACATGGCAGAGAATAGTCAGGATACTCATTGGCAACTGGCAATTACTGAACATCACTAGTTGTTCTGTCCCTTTGTTTCCCGATTTCAGGTGAACACACCAGCTGAATACAGATTTATGTTGGTCGGCATCTTGCTGCTCCTTTTTGGATAATGCTCTAAATTGGAAGTGCAGACACTGAAAAGTAAAGCATTGATTGGCATGCCCTTAGGAGCAGGCACCAAGGAATTGGGATGGAGCCATTGCCACTGTTCCTCTAAATTGCCTACTATTTCCCCTATTCTGATGAGCTTGAAGTTTTCACTTTCTAGCATCTAAACCCTATTTGTTCCCTGAATTGTGAAGGATGTAAATACAAAGGGATTCATTCATTAAATAAGAGGCTTATGAATACTTGGTGTTTTTTTTAATGCAGAATTTCAAAGTGCAGCTGAGGAGCTGCCATTTTCCTCCCCCCTCACAATGAGATCTCTGTGTGTAAGTGACCCACGTCCTGGGGTTGAGTCCAGCTCTCAGATTAGCACAGAAAACACGTACAGACGCAACTTTCAACCCACCCCCCTCCCAGCGATGATAAAACGGGTTCCAAAAAGTATTCCTCTAGGATGGGAGGAAGGGATTTTGAGATTACAACCCTGAGGATTATGTGCCAACAGTCAATGGACACATCTTCCTTGAATGGGAAACACATTGATTTCCAGTCTGCTGCTACTACCCTGGAATGAACAGTTCAACAGACTTAGCTCAAACAGCTCCCATAGCATCTTTAGAGTCATAACAAACACTTTGATCACACTGTCATACAGGGGCTTGCAGCAGCTATTTTCTGGGGTGCTATTAGCTAGCAGACATGGCCACGGTTACCAGGAAGGGACAGTGTATCACCCAAATGCCCAAGAACCTATTTGTGGCCATGGTTTTGAACATTACAAAAAGACTACACTTCACTCAAATATTGAAAACTGAAAGAATAGTGGCTTTGGGAGAAATTTCAACATTTGATTTAGATACTTCTGAAACAGGGCATGGTTGAGGATATGTCTTCAAAGGACTGGTGACCTTGAGCCTCAACTTTCTAGTCCACAAATTGAAATCCCTAAATTATATTCTAGCTAAATTTCCCCCTCTCTATCTTGCCTTCTCTGTACAAACTGTCTTCGAAGAGGCTTACAACATTCCAGATGTTAATAGTTCCAGAGGAGCTTTTCCCTGCCTGGGACTCATAAAAATGAACGTCTAAAAGTGTTTCAGGCAAATGTCAAAGAATAGCTTCAATGCTTAGAGTCACACAGTTTTACGGACAAAAGGGATGTTTCAGATCAAGGTAGGAAACAAACAGGAAGCTTCAAAACATAAGGATACTCTCATTCACTACTTTCTTTCAAAATCAGCGTAGAGCCGCTGCTGAGGAACCTAAGATTCTTTATTTCAAATGAAAGGTCCCTCCGCCTCAAGCAGTACTCAGAGCTGAAGAACACTGCTGTCCTCCCTGGCAGCCTGTTTCCTGACCATCTGGAGGCAGAGCTCTGGCAGGACAGGTGCTGCTGGAACTCTCAGGAGACACAGACTTCTCTGAGCAGACCACAGGAAGTGAAGAGACCCATTTCCTTTTCAAATAAACTATGAGGAACCTGAAGGTAATGTAAGAGACTTGCCTAAGAATCTCACCATAACTTAGGAGCAGATGATTGAAGAATAAGTGCCACATTTTCTTAATTTCATTCAGTCCAGAGTCTGGCCCCAAAAGATGACATGAATCAAATAGATGAAATTCATTAATATGAAGAAATTGGCCAGTTCTGGCAACACATTTGATAATGTACCTATCATATGTAACCATGCATGGGGTTTATTTCTTTGGTCCTCTTTTGATCTTTTACTAAGCATGACTTTCTCAAGTCAGTTGTAATTTATCTATTATTGAATAAATAATAATTTATTTATTATTTCAAACATAATTTTCTGTTTGCTGTTTACCTCTTCTGCTCCCTTCCTTGCTTTTGTTTTAATGCTGTTCTCTTTCTACTTCAGTGTGTGTGTGCATGTAAAAGCATGATATTTAAAAGGGACAGCACTTTATAAGTCTGCCATGTCTTCTACACTTATTTCATGTGGTATGAAACATTTCATTGGTAATCAACACCAAATATAGTCATATAATTAATTACCAACTCCAAGAAATGAAAGTGGCTGATGGGGGTCAGAAGTCCCACCGTCAGAAGCATACTTTACCCACTCAAACCTAAACCAGTGGTTCTCCAGATTGAGTGTGCATTAGAATCACCTGGTGCATTTGTTAGACAGCAGATTACTGCCCTCACCCTGATTCCTAATGCATTAGACTTGTAGTGGAGCCCAAAGATGTGAACTTCTGGGAAGTTCTCAGGTGATGGTGCTGCCAGTCTGTGGACACAAGACCAGCAAGCCCCACTGCATCATCTAGTTGCTCTCAATGTTTGCCTAACATTAGAAACCACTAGGAATATTTCTCAAAACCCACTGCTCATTCTGAACCTTAAATCAAAGTCTCTGGGGGTTGGCTACTGATCTACCAATCTATTGGCTACCAATCTACTGGCTACCAATAGATTATGGTTTTGTTAATAATTTGCCAGTTGACCCCAATGTACAGCCAAGCATGAGAACCAGTGCTATAAAAAACATGTATAGTTTTTATGCTTTTGTTTTGTTTAAGCAACTGGAGAAAAATATAATAATTACCTTGTATTTACATAATGTTGATTTGTAAAAAATTACTTTCATATCCAAGCAATAATAACAGATGATCTGCCATAGTTTCAAGTATGTGTGCTCAACATTAGACAAAAGGTATGAGAGATGAAGATGACAAAAATATAGGCAATCCAATAGAAGACTAGACATCTGAGAATGCAAAGTAAGGCCTTGGAGCTCCCCAAAATCTCTGATGAGAACATCCAAGAAAGGGTTTAGAAAGTACTACTCTGACATCAACTTGAGAATGATGCTCTCCTTTAAGTTATACATAGTTCTTTGGATCCACCTGCTTGGCTCCTCCTTGATTCTTTTTGAATAGCTACATAAGCTTTTATTTGTATTTGACTAGATACTGTAAATGCCAGTACTATCCCTAGAAAAGTAGCTCCTGATCCCTGCACATATGTAAATATCACCTAGAAGGCTTTAAAAATATCAACATCTCTCTCAGAAACTCTAAAGATTCTTATTTAATTTATCTGAGATGGTCTGAAATTTAAAAGTTTTAAAAAGTTCCCCCATTGAGTTTAATATTCAAATCATTTAGAAACTACTAAGTTAGAGCAGTAACTCCTGCAATAGCCCCTTTCGGTTGGAGGTTTGGTCTGTCCACTCAGGAACAAGTGCTTCACCTTCCCTTGGCAAAAGCCCCTAAGTAGATAATACAACATTGATGGATAAGAGCAAAGTTGAAAGAGGGACCCAACCTGCCTTCAAGGATTACTATTTATAGTACAGTATTTATAGCTACAGTTTTTAAACAATAAAGTGTTGACTAAAGAATGCATACATAGAGATCAAGGGACAAAGGAGCCGAGAAACAGATCCACAACAATACAGTCAAATGATACTAGTCCAAGGAGCAAAGGCAAAACACTGAAGAAAACATAATCTTTTCAATAAATTGTGTTAGGACAACTAAACATTTTCATGAATAATAATGATAACACTAATACATAGACCTCATAATATAGACCTAACATCAAAATACAGTATTAAAATATGCTGAGAAGAAAATACAGAAGAAAAATCTACATGACCTTGTGCAGAGTGATGGCTTTTAAAATATGATACCAATGACACAGACCATGAAAGAAAGCATTGATAAGGTAATGCTTTCTTTAAATTTAAATTTAAAATTTAAACTTTTCTGCTATGGATGATTATTGTTGATAGAATAAAAGGACAAGCCACAGACTCAAGAAAGTATCAAAGACATATCTTATAAGGAACTCTTATCCAAAACATACAAAAATACTTAAAACTCAACAATAAGAAATGGACAATGTGATTTAAAAATAGCTCATAGACCTTGACAGAAATCTCACCAAAGGTATACAGAAGACACATATATGTCAGAGAAATACTCTACATCAAATGTCATTAAGGAACTACAAATTAAAACAACAGTGAGATACCAGTACTTGCACCTCTTAGAATGGCTGAAATGGGGAACAGTGATAACACCAAATGCTCACAGGGATAGGAACAGCAAGGATTAATACTTACCACTGATATGAATGCAGTTTGGAATATAATTTAGCAGCTTATTATAAAACTAAATGTACGTTTACCAGCAACTATGCTCCTTGGTATTTACTCAATAGATTAACATACAGTTACACAGAAAATCGCACATATTGTTGTATGGCTTGGGTGTAATTTGGGGTTTTGGTGTGATATGTTATTTCAGTCAAAGATCTAGATATTAGGACTAGGTTCTCAGAGTGATGGTATTGGGAGCTGCTGTGAACTATTAAGTAGTCAGCCCTAGTGGAAGTCCTTAGATTGCTGGGGACATTATGGGACTCCATCTTTCTCTTTCTCTCCCTTATACACATTCTCTCTCTCTCTCGCTCTCGCTCTCTCTCTCTCTTCTTTCCACTTTTCTTCTCCAGTTCAAGATGTGACTACTTACTCCTACACATGCCCATACTGTCTCCTGTCCTCATCAGAAGCCAAACCCATGGGGCTAGCTGTTCTTGGACTTGAACCTCTACAACTATGAGCTAAAATAAACCTTTTCTCTTTGGAAAGTGATTTCCCTCAGGTATTTTATTATAGTAATGGAGGGTGACTAACATATATACTTGTAGCACTTTAATTCATAATTCCTAAAATGTAGAAGCAACCAAAATAACCTTCAGTAAGTGAATAGATGAGTAGACTGGGATGTATCCAGACAATCGAATACCATTCAACACAAAAAGAAATGAACTGTCAAGCTGTGAAAAGACTTGGAAGAAATGTAAACACATATTATTTAGTAAAAGAAGACAATATGATTCGAACATTCTGGGACAGATAGAACTATGGAAGCAATAAAAAAATAGTGGTTAGCAAGGTTCTTGGGAAGGGAACAATGAACAGGTTTAACAAAGATGATTTTTTTCAATAAGTGAAATTATTGCCTATGATAATATTAATGGTGGATCCATATTCATACAATATATAATATCAAGAGTAAATCCTAACGTAAACTATGAAGTAAGTGTTAGTAACGTATTTATGGGGATTATCAGGTGTAACAAATGTATCACCCTGGTGTGAAATGTTGATAAGGGGAAGGCTATGCATATATTGGGGCAGAAATCTCTATGTTATTTGTTCAATTTTGCTATAAACTTGATATTGCCCTAAAATAAATAGTGTTCAAAGATTTTTAAAGAAAAATAAATAACACTTTTAAGTATGAGGAATTCAAGTCTTGTAAAGCAGAAAATTTATAACAAATATTTATATCATTAAAAATGACAGGTTTGAAATCCTACCTTGAGGCAGTTTTCTACTTCAAGAAACTAAGACAATAAGAGCAGGATAAATCCAAACAAACAAAAGGAAAGAAATAACAAAAGTAAACCAAAAATTGATAAAACTGAAAACAAAAATAGTGGAGAAAAATCAATGGGACTAAGCACTGATTCTTTAGGGGAAAAATCCGTAAAACTGATAAACCTTTAGAAAGCCTAACAAAGATTAAAAAGAGAAATGGCACAAATAATATCATCAGCAAAACAGAGGGTATCAGTACAGAATATATATCCCTTAAAAGGAAAACAGGAGAATACTACAAAAAAAATGTTAGGCCTATACATCTAACCACTTAGCAGCAACAGACCAATTCTTCAAAACTCACAAACTACCAAAACTCAACTAAGAGGAAATAGACTTCCTAAATGGTCCTCTATCATAAAAGACATTGAATTTACAATTAAAAACTTGCTTCCAGAAAAAATATTCAGGCTTCTATGTTTCCACTGGAGAATTCTATCGGTGAATAAACTGAAATCTTACAAAAATTCCTTCAGAAAACTGAAAAGAGACTACTTCTCAACTCAATTTATGAGGTAAATACTACTGTTAATACCAAAATCAGACAAAGATCATACAAAACCACCCTCTGCAGGCCACTAGGCATTATAAATATTATTGAGAAATAATAAAAATGTCTTAGCAACACAAATATAGCAACATATTGAGGGGGTGAGAACATACTATCCCAAAATATGGCACGTTGGCATATTGTACCTTTTTAATTTTTTTTTTGAGACAGTGTCTCACTTTGTAGTTCAGGCTGGCCCTGAGCTCAGCCTCAAACTCACAGCAGTCCTCCTGCCTCTGCCTCCTGAGTGCTGGGATTACAGGCGTGAACCACCACGCCTGGAACTGTGGTATGTGGTACTGATTGCTGCTGGGTGTGAGTCTCCACACCCAGCCCAGTATTGTATGTGGTTACCTGGAATTGAACCTGGGACCTTGCGCTTGCAAGACAGGTGCGGGAATCACTGAGCTAAATCCCAATCCATGGTATATTGTACCTTTTTTATTTTTTTAATCTTTATTGGTACATTAAATATACACATCATGATTGCACTCCATAATGGGGATTTGTACCAGTATAAGACACAACTTAATTCTCATTTTTTCCCATAGCCCTACCCACCCTGCCACCCCCCCATATACATAAAATTTGTTTTCTTACTTTTTAAAGTTAAGGAATTTCAGAAAAATGTTCAGAAGCAAATAAGGCTTTCTACCGTTTCTGGCTCCTTTTTCCTGAAGTAGGTCACCTAGACCTACTTAGACACAGCCTAGACAGAGCCTTCTGACTTTCCTCTGAAACAGATCATACAATCAGCACCTGAGAGATGCTTAATGTATACCAAGAAGAAAGAAGCATCCTTATGTCTGAAGTCACAAGGACAGAGAAAGAACACAAACACATAGGCTCTGCTAAGTTTTCCACCGTTTATTACTTTAACATAATACTTCCTTTGCTCTATTATACTTCTCAGTGATAGTCGACTCTTCATTAAATGGTAGCATAAAAATACACAGGTGCCCCTATTTCTTCAGGCCTTCATTTCTGAAGGCTGCCATATTGCACAAAAATTTACACTAAACATTATAAATTGTTTTTCTAACCTATCTTTCTAAGTTTATTTTAAACCAGGAATACTGGCTGAGTATGTTGGTGCATGGCTGTCATCCCAGCACTCAGGAGGCTGAGACAGGACGATCATCAGGAGTTGAGGCCAGCCTGGACTATATATGAGTTAAAGGCCAGCCTGAACTACATAGCAAGACTCTGTCTCAAAAATCAAAACAAAAAAACCACAACAATAACAACAAAAAACTCCAGAAACTCTAGAGAGTTCAAGAAATCCTTCTTCCTCTAAAGTACAAAAAGAATTATACTCCATGACCAAATTAAAATCACATAACAATATCTGGTTCATTATATAAGCATCAAACAATGAAAAGGTATCAGCTAATGTAAAGCACCACATCAAGTTTAATGAAGACAAATCATACCATTATGTAAACTGATTCAAGAAAAGCAGTTGACAAAATTCAGCAGTCATTGATAATTAAAGTCTGGCATTAGTAATCCCAGTACTCAGGAGACAGAGGCAGGAGGAATGCCATGAGTTTGAGGCCAGCTGAACTGCATAGTGAGTTCAGAGCCAGCCTGAAATACAAAGGGAGATCTTGTCTCAAAAAAAGGTAATTATACTAAAAGAAAACCAAGCCCCCCCCCCCCAGAATACAGAACATCTATAAAAGCCCCTGCTAATACTGAAAAGAATGATAAAAGACTGATTGCTTTTTACCTTAATATACAGCGGAGCTAGCTTTCACTACTCATATTCAACATGCAAGTAGAAGTTCTAGCCATGCAGTAAGGCATGAAAAGGAAGTTGTACATACATATTGGAGAAGTAATAAAATTGTCCTTATTTGCAGATAACATGAATATAAATAGAAAATCCTATGGAAGACACATGAAAACTATAAAATATATATAACCTTAAGTTCAATAAAGTAGCAAAACATGAGACCACAGAAAAATATCAATTGCATTCCTTATGTTAACAATGGATATGTGTAAAGAAAGATAAGAAATGTGGCACCACTTACATAGTGAGATCAATTCAACAAGGCAGCACAGTTTTCTGGATGAGTGCTGCTAGAGAAATCGGACAAACATTGGCAAAAGAACAAACTTTCACCTAAGTCTCACAGTGTCAGCAAAAATTTACTCAAAATGAGTGACATGCTTAAAATTTAAAATGTAAGACTTTCAGAAAAAAATTTTAAAATATGAGAAAATCTGAAGAACTAGGGGGTTTTAGTCTTGATACTAAAAGCACAAATCATGAAACCAGAAACAATGAAATCAAATCTCATCAAAATAAAAATGTGTGGCCTGAAACATTCCATAAGCTAGTTTAAAACACCACTCTTTTATTTAAAAACTTAATGAAATGTTAACATGATCAGATGTTTCCAAGCACGGCAGGTAGTGATGGAGTCTGATTTAGTTTAAGTGGAGTAGTGAGTCCACCGGTCACCTCTCCTCAGAGGCCTGGCTAAGTGTGCAGGATATGTGCTATTGTACTGCCTGAGTCACTTGCAGGGCATGCATTTCCTGTGGCTACAACTTTTCTAAAGGGTAAGTCAACCGGAAACAACGTATAATGAGCGTGGACGTAGAATGCTGGACTTTCACAAAAGAAATATACATTTGGGCAAAAGTAAGTAAAGGACTTTGCAGGAGCTTCATTTTTTGTAATTCTTACCTTAGACTTGTTTGCAATTTCACAAACTTACATAAGAGTCTCCCTGGACTTTGAAAACCCATCAGTCTTAAGAAAAACCTGGCTTTGATTTCAGCTGTACCCAAACTCCTACTTTTCTGACGGAGGGATGCACACTCAATGTCTGAATTTGAACCTCAAGACCGGCTTCTTTATGACAAAACTGACTGTAGTGAGCACTCCTGGCACCACTACAAAAAGTGGAGTTTCTCAATCCTGAAAGGAAAATTCTCCTGGAGCTAGGTAGGGTGTGGGGGTGAGGAGGAAAGGAGCTGCTGTTGGGCCTTTGGAGTTGGTCAGAACTAACATTTACCAAGCCTGCTGTAGTAGCCGTGTGCAAAAGTTTTCTTATCTAATCCCCACCACAGGCTTGGGGGAAAAAAAAGACTAAAAAAGGATAACAGGAATTCCATTTGACCCAGCTGATCCTCTTCTAGACAATCTTCCTGAAAGAGTTAAATAGTTCATATCACAGTGATCCATGCAGATCTGTATTTATAGCAGCACAACTCAAACTAGCTAATCTTGAAAGCGATCTATATGGCCATCAATAGATGAATGAATAAAGAAAATGTGGCAGATCTATACAATGGAGTACTACTCTGCCATAAAAAGGACAGGTTTGAGTGTTATAGAAACATGGATGCACCTTTAGTCCATAATGCTAAGTGAAATAAATCAGACATAGGAGATTAAATATTAAAAAATTTCTTTTATAGGAGAAACCCAAAATATAAACAATTTAATAAGCAAAATAGAAGATAGGTGATAGGAAATGGAAGTAAACTTTGTAGAGCTAGGAAAGTCATCTTTGGATGGGAAAAGGGAGGTAGGGGAAGGGACGCAGAAGTAAAAATAATCAAGAATCAATTTGCATATATGCACCAATTTCCCACAATGAGTATATGTGATATGCATCATAAACATACACTAATAAAAACTATTTTTAAAAATCTCAGGGAACTCACACCTACGATGGCTCAGCATATGTGTCTGGCCTTGGACTATACATCTTTAGACCTTTAATCCATGCTGTAAAGTAGATGTGGTTATCATTCCCATGGCACAGTTGAGGCACAGGCAAAGGGACGCATCGCCTTTCCGACTCAGCCAAGGACTTCCCTGGCCCTTCTCCCCAGATAGCACTATCCACAGCTTGCATACCCGAGATCCTAATGCTCAGTAGCTGGCTGGCTGGCTGAAGGAAGGGAACTGCTGGTGATCCCATGCAACTCAGCAACAGGGCCTCCTGTCGCTCTGAGGCAGGGAAAGCAATGTGGAGATTGGCATAATGTCAAAGGGCAAGGGAAGCAGGGACAGAACCAGAGCCCTAACTAACATTTTTGGCGCCCGGGGCAAGCAGCGTGAAACTCTCTCCTCTTCAATGGAAGCTGCCCTGGGCAGGGGGAGGGGCAGCCCAACACACAAAAGGTCCCCTGGCTGGTGCGCTCCCAGCCCTTGACCTCGGGCCTCTCCTTCCATCCATCTCTGTGACTGCCAACGGAGCTGGCCTGGGGCCAGGGCCAGGCTTCCAACTGAGACTGGAGAAGTGGTGGGAGAAAAATGTGGTGCCCTCTAAATTTCTGTGGCCCAGTGACCCCACCCTGGCCAAGGCTCTGGAAAGAACAGAGCAGAATGCTGGGCTGGGAAAAGAGGTGAGGGAAGTCAGACACAGCGATGCCTCTGAATAAGTCTGCCAGAAGCAATGAGGGCACAATTCAGAGTTCAAGATCAGAGATGTGAAGTAGCAGTTGCGAGTGATAGTGGCTACTGAGGCAGACAGAAGGCCTAGGTTAAGGGGCCAAGAGGTCAAGGGAATGGCACGGCTATTATTGACTCCCCAAGCTTTTTTGGAGCCTACTATGTGTCAGGCCCTTTGGACATAGTGGCAGGCAAGACACAGTCTCTGCCTCCCTTCAAATGGAGGCACAAGCAGACAGACATCATATGCTGTGAACATGCTGCAGCGTTCCTCCGATATGTAGCTCATGGTTCACACGTGGACCTTACAAATGGAGTTTACACAGATCTACTGTGCTTCATAGGTTTATGGTATCTAGCGTTGAGCTCAAGGCCTCGTGTCTGCTAGGCAAGTCCTCTGCAAGGAGCATTTCTCCTCTACTTTTAAGAAGAAAGATGAAGATAGGGGTGGTATGCCTGTAATCCCAGCAGTCTGAGGGACTGAGGTAGGAGGATCACAAATTCAGCTGGAGCTCAGGATGGTAAATTTAGCAATTTAGTAAGATCTTGTCTTTAAATAAACAAATGAGGGCTAGGGATGCAGCTCAGTGCAAAATCTCTGGGTTCATTTCAGAGTGCAGAGAAAGATGGAGACAAAGGGAGAGAACAGGAAGAAAGGGAGAAAAAGAAAGATGAGCTCAATATACAGAAACTCATAAGCCCATATAAGCAAATATAGGAACATGACTCATTCTGACTTCTGAGGGAGCAGATGGGACAAGAAAACTCAGAAAAAGCTTTATGAGGCCCATGGCCCATGGACATGCACAGGATTTAAAATGTGGAAGTAGGATGTAGAAGAAGTCAAGGCTGGGCAAACAAGGTGCTTGCATCAGGGGCTAAAATTTGCAGGACGTGCAAAAGAGGACACTATATCTACACATATTCTTCTTTTCAGTTCAGGATTGTATCTTGCTGACTTTTGAGTTAAAACAGGAACCACTTTCCTAATTTAAATTGATAAGAAAACACAGAAAATTGACAGGGTGAAATTAAAAATCAGCAAGATACCCCAAGCATCTATAATGGCCCTAGCATTAAAAAAAGCACTGGACTGGGTATGTTGACACACTATGATCCCAGCATTTGAGAGGCTGAAACAGGAGTTCAAGGCCAGCCTGGGATACATAATGAGTTAGAGGCCATCCTGGACAGCCTAATGAGATGCTATCTCCAAAAAAAGAAAAAAAAAAGAAAGAAAAGAAAGAGAGAGAGAGAGAAAGAGAGAGAGAGAGAGAGATAGGCATGACATGGGTGGGTTCCAAAGCAGTATAGCTGGGCCAAGAAAAAAGAAGTGGCTCCTAAGCAATAAGAACTTTTTTAAAAAATAAAACAATGCTTAACATTTATTGGGCCTTTTCATTGACCTCAGGGAAGTGTTTTACATGTAATATCTCACTTAATCCTCCTAATAGTTGCATGTAGTAACTGCTATCATTTCCATTCCTCAATGAGAAATCAGGCTCATGAGGGTTAGTTCACACAGGTTTTGGTCACAGAGCTAGTATGTGACTAATTGGAAATGACAAAGCAGGCCAATCTGTCATGCCACCAAGACTGCCTTTGAAAAAAAACCCACTGAGTTATAATGTCAGAGACAAGAGTCCACTTCCAAAACAGAAGAAAGCAAGCAATCCTCTTTCTGAAGAGGTACCAAGGTTTTTTTTTCTCTCTCTCTCTACACAGCTGTTGCATGTGGAATCTAAAGCTGTAATCCCTAGTGGGCACGCATCAAATCTATCAACAATCTGTTAGAAACAATAAGAGACTGACAAACTATTCAGGCCCTAAGTAAATAATCAAAGTGGAAGAGCTTTTTTATATGCCAGTTATATCCCATTAAAAATCCCATTCCCAACCCCAACAATGAAGTTAAAAATGTTAGTAATGTGATTAAGAAACATGGCACAGAACTAGTCACAGTGGTGCAGAGCTATAATCCTAGTTACTCAAGAGGCTGAGGCAGGAGAATCACAAGTTCAAGGCCAGCCTGGCCAACATAGTAAGATCTTGTCTCAAAAGCAAAACAAAACAGAAAAGAAATGTGTCATGGGATGGACTGTATGAAGAAAACTACAGTACAAGGAAGATATTACACAACTATAAAAAAAGATAAGGTAACTTTCAATCAAGCAAAACAATTTTAATAATCAATGTGAAAAACTATAATTGTTCAGTAACCTTTAAAAATATTATGAAAACATGGAAACCTTTATTTTTTGGTACTGGGAATTGAACCTGGGATCCTGTGCTTGCATGGCAGGCACTGCCACCACTAAGCAAAATCCCCAGCCAAAAATCTCTTAATAGTCATTTATTTTAAATAAAAATGAAATGAAAAATAGTAAATTAGTATCTAGGTACTACACAGTAATTCAAACATTAAAAAACATTGAGAATTGACATTTTATTACTTGGTAAAAAACAAACTTTTTGAGGATTGTTTGAACAGTTCTTGCCTCTTCTTTCTCTTTCATAGTGAGTGTATTTTCTATGCCTTAACAAATTCTCATTCTCTTTTTCAAGTTTTTGATCAGTTTCCAATGTTCTTTTATCATTTCAATGACATGAATATTTCTAAGAATTCCTTCAAGTGCAAATGTCTGCTGTGTTGCCATCTCTGGGACATCTTCGTCCTCTTCATCACCACATTCCATGTCTATGCAGAAAGTTTCACCCCCATCCAGTGCTTCAGATTAAATTTCTAGAGTCTCTTGAATAGGCCCATGATCAGTATCCCCAGGACTACTCAAGGGTCCAAAGGTACTTGGGTAATAGACACACCACACACAGCTGCTACTGAGCACTTACTGTGAGCTCTGTGATGCTCTCAGCTCCTCTTTACATTGTGTTCATTTGCTTAATCTCTGTATGAATTTCTTGAAATTGATGCTATTAATATCCCTGTTTTATAGACGAAGAAACAGGAGCAGGGGGTGAGTAAACTTGTAAATGTCAACAGCTAGGAAATGACTAAGCAAAATTTTAACTGCAAACAGTCTGATTCCTGAGGCTGAGCACTTAAGATAATGTGTTATCTGGTGTACTAGAATGTCAAGAGGTTTATTTTCCCCATAGTAAGTTCAAGGATTTTGTAGGCAGAATTTGAGATGTTCTCAATTCGCTTAGAAGTAATGAGGTAGAGAAATGGACATATTTAGAGGTTTAGGAATTAAAATAGTTCAGTACCAGAACTAGAGCAGAAAAAAAAAATCACAAATGACGGCTGCGTGATATTGTCTTCTTCATCTGTTGCTGTTAACAGACATTTGATCCATATCCTGGCCAGCATTTGGGAACGCAGATGACTCTTCCACATAGTGATTTCACTTCCTTTGTGTATTTGCCCAGTAGTGGATTTGCAGAACAGATAACGTCATGTACCATAAGTTGATTATTACTTAATATATACATGAATTAAAATATCACATTATACTTCATAAATATGTATAATTATTGAGAGTCAACAAAAAGTTGAAAACTAAGTTAAATTTAAAAAATGAATATGCACCCTTGGCATAGTAATTAGATGTTTTCATTTGTTTTATCATGACACCCCATTTGATGTGGATGTGATCAAACAATGACTTTTAATATTACTACTCATAATCTACAATGATACAACTTTTGGGAAAAACAATGTACCAAAGATTTCTTTTTGTAAATTCACAATTTTATCTAGTAACTTATCTTCTAAGAATTATTCCCAAACACGTCAATGTCACAATATTTACAAACACATGCAGTAGGAATGCTGAGACCAAAATGGACCGACAAAATGTGCCACAGCTCTGTAACTGAGGGCCCACCAATAGTGATGTAATTAAAGAATATATGGGTAAACAGGGAAATATTCAAGTACAATGAGCAAAAATAAAGGGGTGTTCAAAAATGATGCACTATAGTGCTTATTTCAGCAGCACATATGCTAATATCATGCACTAAGGCCCTATGATGTAGGAGAGAAGTTAATATATGCATTTTAAAAAGTGGCTGGAAATATACTTAAACATTATGGCTGGATGATGGGACTAGAGGTAAATTTTGTCTTCTTTTTGTTTTCTGTATTTTCCAAATTCTCTACAATACAAATGTATATTCATAATTTAAGGGAATGACAAACATTATGAAAATGTGTTTGTCTGCATCCATCCACCCTTTCCTCTCCTTGCTTCAAGTATTAGAGAAATAGAAATCTATGTTCCTGTCAATTTTTCTAACAAAGTGTTCAAAAACATATACTAGAGGAAAAATAGCCTCTTTTAACATATGGATTTGGGAAAACTGGTGATACATGTGCAGAAGATTGAATCTAGATCCATATCTCTGACCTTGTACTAAAATCAGATCAGAATAGATCAAAAACCTATGTACAAAAAGAGAAACACTAAATCTACTGGCAGGTAAAATATGTAAAATTCTTGGGGGAATAGGAGTAGGCAAAGGACTTTCTGAACAAAATTCCAATTTAAAAAAAAAAAACACTGAAAATCAACAAATGTGATTATATTGAATGAAACTTCTGCACAACAAAGAAAACAACCAAAAGGATGAAGAGGCAACTTACAGAACAGGAAAAAGAAATATTTTTCTCATTATTCCTCAGAGAACTAATATCTAGAATATATAAAGAACTAAAAATAGAAACTAGATGCCCCAAACAAAATACCTAATTAAAAATGGATAACTGAAATGAATAAACACTTGTCAAAAGAAGTACAAATGACAAGTAAATATATGAAAAACTTCTCATCATCAGTGGTCACTTAAAAAATGAGAATCAAGTTGTGTCATATTCTGGTACAAATCCTCAATGTTGAATGCGATGATGAAGTGTATTCATAAAGTACCAATAAAGATTAAATATAAAAAATGTAAATTAAAACAACATTGAGATTCCATCTTACTCCAGAAATAATGACTGTCATGAGCTCCAAAAACAAGACATGCTAGTCCTGTTGCCTGGAGACTGTTACACTGTTGATTCAAACTTAAACTAGAATAACCACTATGGAAATCAGTATGGAGATTCCTTCGAAAACCAAAACTAGAAATTCCATTTGACTCAGCTATTTCTCTTCTGGGTATCTACATGAAAGAGTCAAAGATGTATAATCCTCTCTCTCTCTCTCTCTCTCTCTCTCTCTCTCTCACACACACACACACACACACACACACACACACGTTTATAGCAGCACAATTCATAATAGCTAAATCTTGGAAACAGCCTATCTCCATTTATCAACAGTTGCATGGATAGAGGAGATGTGGCATTTATATACAATGGAGTGCTATTCTGCCATAAAGGCCAAATTTGAGCCATTTGTAGGAAAATGGATGCACCTTGAGATCATTATACCAAGAGAATTACACATGGAAGGATAGACATTGCATAGTTTCCTTTATATGAGAAATCCAAAGTATAAATAACTAAGAGCAAAATAAAAGATAGATGATAGGCAACAGGGGTGTAGACTTTGTGGAAACTGGGAAGGGCTCTGGGATGGGGAGAAATGGGAGAGAGGGAGAAGGGGAAATAACAAGGATCAAGAGTTGATACCAATACACCAGGATGAATGCATTGATTATGTATCACCAACATGTAAAAATCTAGGAGGAATAAACCTTTCTTCATTCCCTATTACCTTTACCAATTAGCATAAGTTTATGATATATAATAATTACATTCAACTTAGGGAGTTAGTACAACCGCACATTGCATCTTGATCATTTAACCTCCTTCCCTGTTCTCCCCTTCTTCTCATTCCCCAGGTCCCCTTCCTACCTCCACAAAGTCTACCTTCCATTTTCATATTATCTTTTTTGAATTATTATTGAATTATTTATATTTTGAATATTTCCCCATTTTTTTAAAGTTCTCTCTTGGGGCCAGGGTGTCATGCAATGGTAGAATGCTATCCTAGCATGCAGAAGGCCCTGAGTTCAAAACCAAGTACCACAAAAAACATTCTCTCCCTTCTCATGGTGCACCTTTTTCCAGCTGCAGGGTGGTCACAGTCCTATTGATCCTATTGATCACTCTCACGGAATGCTGCTCTCAATCTGCCACCCCACTGCCCACCATAAATGTGTTTTAAATGAGTCCACATTCACTTCTGTCTCATTACCAACTCTTTCTTGCTCCGTTTATAATCTGGCTTTCAAATCAGATCCCTGACTCACCTGACTACTCCAAGGGCCTCATGTAAGTTCTTAACACCCTCCCCGCCCTCCCACAGCCTTCACCAAGACTCCCAAGCTCTTTCATGAAAGTGTGGCTCTGGCAACAGATACTGCACCTTCCTACTCTCTGCTCCTCTCACTTTTAGCACTGTCCCCTTTTCCCAGCATTCTTTCTTCTACCCATTTCTAAGTGATATTGATGGTTCCTTCTCTCTCTGATACTCTCTCAGTACTTTAGACTTCTATTCTCCCACCTGTCAGACCTTACCTCTCTCCTAAATTCAAGTCTCATATTTCCACATCTCTGTTCAGTCTTTCCACCCAGTGTCTATCACACATTCAACTCCACCTATGAGTAAATCAAATCTGTCTCACCTCCCTAAATCTGATCTTCTCCAAGATTTGTCTATTGCTCTAAGTGATGCCACCTAAGTTCACCTGCATGATGCCCACAAGGCTTTGAAAGTTAGCCAGGGGAAGTGTGAAGAAACTGAATGTTGTGGGTCAGAGACAAACAGAAATGAACAACCCTTGAGTTGACTCCATAACTCACGACATGACCTAAAACAGGTTCCACTGCAACATACCATCGGAGAGCTGTTCATTTGGTCTAGCAGTCCTTGCTTACTGAGAGAAAGCCTTGAGACTACTTAAAATCGATGCACTGTCAGAATTTTCATGACCCTGGGCAAAGCTATGGACTCTGTGCTCTGGTGGAGGTTCCACTTCACAGCAAGTGAGATTTCTTCCAGTGCCGGTGTGAGTTTTCTTTGCACACACACCAATGGCTGCAGTCAGCAGCGATGGAACTACCAGTGACTGCCAAGGGAAAGAAGATCAAGAAAAATCCCCAGTCTTTTCAGAGAAGAAAGTGTATATATGTAAATGAGTCCTAGCATTGTATGTTATATATTGTGAAATAGAAAATGTTCAATGTAAAATAAGGTGAAAGGGGACAATGTTGAGATTGTAACAAAAAAGTAAGGAAACAAATTTTATATATATGGGGGGGGTGGTAGGGTGGGTGGGGCTATGGGAAAAAATGAGAATTAAGTTGTGTCTTATACTGGTACAAATC